>VZTD01005895.1:448218-551410 GCA_013397725.1 Rhagologus leucostigma
GGCCGCTCCCGCCCGCCGGCCGCGGCCCCGGGCCCGCCGGGCACCACCGGAGGTGGCAGCGGGGGCCGTCTCTGCGCCCTCGGGCAGGGCCGGCTCCTGGGAGACCCGGGAGGAGCAGGAGAAACCATCGGGACCTTCCTTAAGCCCCGCGTGCGGCGGTGCTGGAGGAGCGGGAAGGTGCCCCCTTCCTTCTGGGGGAAGCAGGAAAGGGATTAAGGCGCTGAAGGGACGGGACGGCGCACCTGAGCATCGGGGAGAGGGAAGAAATGTGTTTCCCCTAGTCCCGCATCCCCGCGTCCCGCAGGCGGGAGAGGGCTGCGACCGCGGCGCTGTGATGGGGGCTGGTGGGGCAGCGGAGCTCCTCTTGGGCTGAGCAGGTGGGGATGTCTGAAACCTCGGTGTTTGTGTTGGCAGCGCCCGGAGCGACACACACCGTGAAGTCTCGGAGGAGGACAGCAGTGTAGTGGCATTGCCGTTCCTTGTAGCTGCCCCTACGTTCCCTACTGATGTATCTAGCTGTGTGCGTATATACACTATGGGTACCTGCAGTGACCGAGGGTGGGCTTCTGTGGTCATATATGGCTTTGAAGAGTCACATAATTCTTCGTAAGCTTTTCTGGACTAAATAAACGCATGGTATAGCTTTGAAGTTAGTATATCTGCATGCCTAAGATTTTTCCGGCATTTACCATTATTGCTGCTATGAACGGGATAAATACCTGGTGCTTTTGAAATAACTGTAATTATGATTTAGAAATGGATTTGTGCTGTACTTGGCATCTGCATTTTTCAAGGTTTTATTGCAAAGCTCCAGCTTGGCTTTTCTGCATTATGCGTATCTACTTTGTGATCATAGTGGGCCTGAAAGGCCATGCACTGTTGTGAGCTCACCTAGGGCTGTAGCTACATGAATTTTATTCAGATGATGTATTTAAGAGATTATTAAAATGCACACTCAGTGTAGTTCAGTTTCTCAGAAATGTATCTGGAGGAATAGGTAATTTTTAGTATTTATGCACACATTAAGTAGTCTCATGATTTGAGTATAGGTGTCACACCTTTTTCCTGATTGTTTTTGTGTGTCAAGTAGAAAGGGCCCTTTATACTCAAAGATATGTAAGCAGCATCTCTCAGGAACAGACCAAAGAGGAAGAAAAGATATTACTGCTTGTTTAATATTTTTTGACTACATTTTAGACAGATGGTTGTTGTTGTTTTTTTCTTTGCTGAAGCAGGCTTTTTTGTTTTGGTCATGTGATTATGAAACAGGCCAGAATTGGTGCAAATCCTAAAATTTCTCTTTCTTAGTTTAGTGACTGTTGTGCTTTGAGAATATATTTTATATGCATGAGTATGATATCCATTATAAGACTTAACCTTTCAGGAACTAACTTACAATTAATTAAGCCACGTTAATGACTAATTAATTTCTTAATGTAGAAATGCTTGAATTTATAGTTGTGTCATATAGTGAATATTTGAGAAAATGACACATACTTTTAAACTGTAATTTAAGTTGTTAAATAAAACAGACTAGCTTCATGAATGTACTAGAGTTCGGAGGGGAAAAAAAAATTTGTATGTACAGGATACATGGCTGGATCTTACTGGAGACATCCACGGCCCACTTTTTTTCAAAGGTTAATTTTCCAAAACAGGTCAAGTCTTCCCACAAAAGAGAAACACGCTTGGGATGGAAGCTACATGTGCTCAGTGTAGAAGTCCAGTTGCCAATTTAAGCTGTTGGTTTATCATGTGCTAATTTTCTTTCTGAGCAGGTATTTCCTTTAGTGTATAACTTCCTTTAGGAGCGGAAAAACAGGAGTGCATTGTGACCAAACGTGTTGTTAGCATGGAGTCTGACACTTGTAGTCTCTAGCTACTGTGAGGTTTCAGAAAACTCACCTACCTCAAAGTTGTAACTCACCTCCCAAGCATAATATGTATGGAAAATAGTAGTAGTTTCCAAGTGAATAGTCATTTTCAAGATAACATTGTAGGACTAAATCTGTCCTTGTTTTTAGTGAAATTTCACATTGTTGCCTTATTAGAATCTCCTTGATGTCCTCAGTTTTCTGGACTACAGTGCTATCAAAGACACCTTTGATGGCTTTAGAAGAGAGGAAAACTTCCGAGTCTGGAACTGCTTCATCAAGTACCTATTTCTTTCTCACTGCCAAGGATGCAAATTTGATACATTACTCAAGAATCTAGAGCTTCCAACTCCTTTTTTGTCTGTCTTTCTTTTTCTTTCTTTCCTGTCTTTGAGATCTATTGACTAGGTGTGTCAATTTACATAATTGATTCTAATCAGTTTTAGTACTCACATTCCCCCTTGCTATTAAGTTTGAAACTGGTTGGTTTGTAACTCAGAATATCCCTCCTAGTAACTAAGTATTCAAGTGCCTGAGCTGGGTACTGTGTTGCTAGCTGAGAGGATTGCTATCTCCACACACACCAAGGCTTGTGTAGTTTGGCTTACAGTTGTTCAGGTCTAAATTCTGACCTTTTATTATGTTAAAAATAGTGAATGACTCATTTCTTTAGACGTGTTTTTACTTGTGATTTGTGTGAAGCTGCCCTTGGATGGAAATAGGAATTTGATTAAAAGTGCACAAAAGTAGTATTTAAAGTTTTTTTTTTTTTAATTAGTTAAAACTGGATTAAATAAATTGAATGTCCAGGGAGATAAGTTTTGGTTGTTTGGTTTTTTAAAATTTTTCTTCCAGACATATGGACAATGAAGTGTGTTTTTTAAAGTGTGAATTGTAGTTAGTGAAGTTAGAATTCAAGAGGTATTTAGATGGCTAAAGATGCAGATGGGAACCTGTGACACTTTCATAGATTTTTTACATGTTTCCCAGCATTTTGTGGGAAGTCAGGCATCTAATCTGACAGACTAATCAATGGGATTTTCAGAAGGACTTTTCTGAGTATCAGAATCTCTAAAAAAAACCCAAAACAAAAGATGCCTATGAATCTTTTGCCCTTCTTATAATTTGGGGGGAAAAGAAATTATTTTTCTAATAAGTTCAGTTGAAGAATATTATATCTATATTTCTTATATCTTTCTGTATCAAACTGGAAATAGTCAATATACCTATTCCACGTTACACACTGAAGTACAGTGCTAACACTGCCATGTATGTAGTGCAGTATATATCTCTGTTTATCAATCTTTGCCTGACCTCAGAAAATAAACAGATTCAAGGAAGGCAATTAATAGCCTATCCCATAACTCATTAACATTTGATGACTAATTTTTTGAATGGTCTCATTCAGATTTGAAGTACATGAACAAGTGTTAACAAGCCACCTCATTAAAATTACTTAAGCAAAAAGGAATAATTACTTTAAAACAAACCATCTTATCAACATGTTACTTAATGTTGCTCTCCAGCTTGTTAGGGAGGTACTTTGAATCACCCAGTGATTACTTGCTTTCATTTGCAGTGTAGCACCCTGTGGCCTTCCAGCAGCTACCTGCCAGTCTTGTTTTGGATAGCTGGCTTCCAAGAAATTACCCAGAACAAAGTGGTCACTCCAGTGACATCGCTGAAGGGGAAAGTCTCATTCCTAGAACTTGTGTTCAGGGTTTATTTTTATTCTATCAGAATTTCGGTTCAGGATATTAAGCTAACTTCAGCCATGGATCTTTCCATCCATAAATGAAAAATGTCCACTGCTGCATAGTTATTGGGACTACAGCAGACAGTAGTGCATCTGCAGATATTTTCTCAAGTCCAGAGTTTTCAGTTTATCTCAGATCCAATAACTGTATGCCAACCAGGCACAGCACAGTGAGAGATGTTGGGTTGAGACTGGGAAGAGCCAAGCCTCTTGCTTTTCTCCTTCGAAAGTACATGGCTTTGGACAAGCCGCTTTTTATTTCAATGCCTCCGATTTTCAGCCTCCAAAGCGAGGAGAGTATCTCCTGTAAAATTGTCTTGAACTTTCCAAAGAGATGTGAGAGAGGTAGGTAATCTTGGATGATTTTCCAGGCACTAAATGATGTTCCTACCACTTACCCTAATGTTTTGAACAGATTCACTTCTCTTGGGCAAATGACAATGTAAATTATGGCAATTTTGGATCAGAAATTCAGAGATCCTTGATGTATTTATTTCCATTACAAGGGAATGGGATGTGACTCCTGACTTTGTGACAAATACAAAACTTTGTTCTTTAGCAGATGGTTATTGTTGGCAGCAAAACACAGTATGGATGTGGAAAACAGGAATCGTGTACGTAGCATGTTCCTACCATGTGCACTTCCCTGGAGTACACGACAGATGGTTTCCTGAGCTTTGTAAATGTACAGTTCAAAGGTGATCCACATCACATAAATGTTCTGCAACAGGACTCCTGTCATCTCCTCAATCTTTTCTGCTACTGAGGGTCGTACTTAAATGTTCCAGTTATTTATAGCAATAATTTCACAGTTTCAACTTGTCTTCTGCTGAACAGGTCTGCTTTTTCAGTTATTGACTGTCAGCAGCTAGCTGCCAAAAATGTCTTTAATCTTACTAGCAGGTGTATATCAATTTCTCCATGGCATCCTTGACTTGTTCTGGTACCTAGTGACTGAACCAGTGCATATTAATTTTCTTCTTTTTCTCCTGTTTCTGAAGAAATATTTATATTCTTTACAATTACATCAGAAAGGAAGTTAGGGTATCAATGAGTTCTTTTGCTAAAGCTTAGTATTACTGATGCTCTGCCCAAACAGAGCTTAATCCACCGGCTTGTATTGTTCTTGAAACTTTACTCCTAAGCCAGGAAAAACAATGCTGTAGAGAGACTCGGGATACCAACAGAGCCACAAGCTATTTATTTCTGTGGGCCTAATGCACTTAGAAAGTCTGTGTGTCTCTGTAGCCGTTTTAAAGTTCAGTGCAAAATCTGTCAATGGATTGGGTTGCATGGTGAGCTGTTCTCAGAGTGCCGGGAGAGTGGGCAGTGGTGCAGAGACGGGATGCACACTAACTTGGTGGAAAGAAGCTGTGACCTGAGGCAGAAGGTCATTGCTTTAGATGGAGCAGTATCTCTATATCCTCGATGTATTTATGGTTTAGTGACTTCAGAGGTTACCTGAAACTTGAAGGTCTTCAGTCAGACTTGTGCTAGTATCTGTTATTGTGGCACACAGTAGTATCTACTCCTTCCCCACATTATCAAAGCCTTTTCTGTTTCCTTAATTAACTGCTTTCACTTGAACAGTGAGCATTGGGTTTGACTATTTGGACTGTTTTCCAATTAAACAACCAGGGAAAACTAAGAGTTTGAGATTCCTGTTTATGTGTATTTATCACTGAAAAAGAAAAATATCAGGGACACTAAATTAGTAGTAATTAAAGTGGCATTAATTAAGCATGTCTGTTTCAAGTTGAGTGAATGTTGAAAGAGCTGTTTCTGAATTGTATTACAGGCAGGGCTGTATTGAAATAGTAGATCTTTGGTGTGGCTGGCAGGTATTTCTACATCCTTTGTCTTACACTAAATCTTGTATTTTTGTGTGGAATTTAAGGAATGTCACTTCACGCTAGTTGTTTCTGCATTCTCTGTTCATCATGAACTGTAGTGATAGCAATATCTTAGACATAAGACAAACATGTCCTGGTTATTCCTCAGTTTTGGAATGCAGAAGAGTGGTGCAAAATTAAATAAATCTGGAAGCATTTGATAGCTGTGGTACTCTGGTGCCCGTTATGATGGTAATTTTAGTGTCACAACTATCCCATTCTTAATTAGGTTTTTGTGTTCACGTGGAAGATGAAATAAAACCTGACCCCATTTTTAAGAGGAGGAGAAATGTCCAAACAAGATAATAGACCTTGGTAGCCGCTGTAGGTGTTTTAAGCCCTGCTATTCCAGCATTCTTTTGCTTCTGTTATTTCCTTGTTTTTCTTTTCTCTCGTCTGCAGCAGTGAAGCTTACCTGGCTGTATGGAAATTACTCAGAAGGAAAAAAAGGGAATGTGAAACATTAATAGGTGAAGCCCTTCTTCATGGAGCAGATGAATTTAATAAGCATTCGAAATATAGACTTTTAGGGTTTTTTATTTTGTATTTTTTTTTTAAATCCGTAGCACTAGTTCTGCTTCATCTCTACTAGAATGCCAAAGGTGAAATAAACAGGCTGATGATGATGTTGAGAGTTGATTTTAGTTGGGAAGTGATGGAATGTTGAAATTACTGCATTTATATTTTTAGTTGCCTGGTATTGATAAGGTTTAAGTAGACAAAAACAAAGAAGCAGAAAAAATTGCTGTTTCATGTAGAAATGGAAAAAAAGTGGCTATCTTATCAATGGTTGAATGAAATTCACAGGTGTACTCAGTGGGAAATCTGGGTAATTATTTGAGGAGGAATGGAGTCTGAATGTTTTAACTCTCCAGCCTTAGGAGCTGCGTTGACAAAATAAATCATTTTAATTTGTGAGTCCAGATCGTATGAGAATTAATGTACAAACTCCTCTGCTTTTCATTTCTCTTTGATACCTTTGTTGTTTAAATATTTTTCTTAGAAGGGTTTTATTGCAAGTAATAAATTACTAATTTAGAAATGTTTATTAGACAATTACTTCTAAGGGGTAACTATGAAAGGTTTTTCAAAACGTGCTATGTGTAAATTAATTTTATTTTCCTGCTTTCAGTCAGTCGAGTGCAGCCCTTGATCACGAGATGTTACCACAAAATCTACCTCAGACTTCACTTTTGCTCATTCATTTGCTGCGTCATAGATCTCAACGGGAGCTCTGCAGACACTCTTGAAAGTCTCTGAACAAACTGGGACATCAAGACAAAGCATGATGACCTAATAGGAGGTCGAAGTCTCAAACATTGATTCAGCAGTTCAAGATAACACTGCCCTTTTTGTCAGTATCACTTCTGAAGGCTACCGACCTCCTGCCATTTCTTTCCTGGCTACTTCAGAAACACTCAACTGACCTTTCTTTGGTGAAGAGATCTTGACTTTTCTCTCTGGTCCTGGAAATATTAATGGAATGCAGTCATGTCTACCCAGGATGAGAGGCAGATAAATACAGAGTATGCTGTATCCTTGCTGGAGCAGTTAAAATTCTTTTATGAACAGCAGTTGCTAACTGACATAGTGTTGATTGTTGAGGGCACTGAATTTCCCTGTCATAAGATGGTTCTTGCAACATGCAGTTCGTATTTCAGGTAAGTATTTAAATGCTATAAAATCTGTGAGTTTTGAGTGTAATAGTAATTGATTAACAATGTGTTAGAGAGACTTAAAGATCAGTGAAGTAAGTAAAAAACCTAAATATCCTTATTTTCCAGCACAGATTAAAATAAAATTTCTAGCATCCTGGGACTTATTCTAGATAGTTATTGTAGTTTATACAGTAAGTGTGGGGGGAAAAAAATCACACTTGCGATGGTTCATTTTCTTTAGGGAGTTAGTTGAGTCTGAATAATTAGTAAATTTCTTATTCTTCACACTTAATCTTTAAAATACTTAATCTGTTTTTATTTCCCAAGGTAGGATAACAAGGGATTATTGAGACTTGGCTGCGGGAATTCCATTGTCATGTTTAACCGTAGTTTCTTAGTAGAAGCATCTGCTAAAAGTAGGGATTGCTATGCAAGTTCATGGCTTTCTTTTCTGAATCATCTGTTGCTCAGCAAAGCCAGAAACTCTTCCCTTGCTTGAGTGTTGTGGCAATGCAAGAGGAGCTTTTCTGTGTGTGGTGTGGGGTTTTTTTTGTTTCATGCCCCCCCCAAGATACAGTTGAAATTTTTAGTTCAGTAGCTTTTGTTTTCCAAATGTCCTGCTTTGGTCTTTTAAAACATTTATATTAATAAGATACATTGAATGCTACCACTTTTTGCAAATACCTTCATAGTAAGACCTGGATGATGAGGCAACATGAATTTTCTGCGGTGATTAATCATTTTTTGTTGGCAACATAGTATAATTAATCTGCCTGTCTGGAAGGAATTTTGAAGCTTGAAACTAGTCAGGGTGACATCCACTCAGGTTTTACCTTCCTGATGCATTGTGGAGGGATTGTAACTTTTCTTTCCTGTTTAATCACAGGAAGGTTTACAGATTTGCTTTTCCTGAGATAGGCTCACTATACAGAACACATCTAAGATGTTTTCTGTAGTTTGTCTCCTTTCTTGTAGAAAACTGTATAAGGATTAATTTATTACTTCCACAGAATTTTTGTCCCTGCTGGCTTTTGTGTTTGTTTTTTCATCTTAGATGAATCTGGTCCAATTTTCAGCAACAAGTATTGTGTGATCACTAGATAATAATTATTACCATTGGCCCTGTGCAGATGACATAGTTCCAACAATTTGTAAAATAACAGCCACTGGAAATGTAGCCAGATTTAATGTGGGTGGTTAATCATAAGGTTGGAAAGCTGTCATGAGTCCACCCAGTGTGCTACATCAGAATGTGCAGTCAAATCTCTTATTCATATGTGTTTGTTTATTATTTATGGAATGAGGTTTTGGCACTGGTTAAAAGAAGTATCAAACTTGTGGTTTTGTTATGTTCTGTTTTTCTTCTCTACTTTGATTTACAAAAAGATGCTCAGCTTCCTAAATTTAGCTTTATTATGAAAAATTGATAGCCCTGAAGGAGGGGGAAGAAAAGCAAAGCATCTTTCAGTGTGATCCAGCCATTGTGTGTGATTGCAGCCAGCTTACCTTCCATCTTTGTGTCTGAACAATGTGCAGCCCTGCTCCAGCACAGGCTGCTCAGCAGTGTGTGAGCAAGAGCCAGAGTCTCCAACAGCTCCCTCTTCCTTTCTGTGAAGAGGAGTCTCTGTACCCCCCTGTACCCCTTGCTTACCTTTAAATCACTGCAGAGCAAGCTGATACTCACTTAGTCAGTGATCCCTCCTAAAATGCAAGTTGCCCTGAGTTAAGGAGCTTAGAAGAAGACAGAGAAATGGAGATGGGATACTGTCTTTGAATCAGATGCTTTCTGGAATGGCTTTGCTTAGGGAGTGTATCTCCATGTCCACCTCACGTCTGCAGCCAGAAGCAGGACTATAAGGTGCACCCACTGTCCCTTCTAACGTCTCTCATGCCTGGTTTCCTAAAAAAAAAAGCCCAAATAAATATAAAGAGCCTTGAACTGAATTTTTAACGCAACCATAAGTACCAAACCTGAATCAATATAAAGCTCTTGAAACCAATGTGCCCTATTTTAAGAAAGTTGACAAGTATGTGGCTTATAGTACCAGATTCCAGTTAGTTCTTAACTGTATTACAATTAAAATACCAGAATGGTCAAGAGGTGTGTAAAGCATTAAGGAAACAATAACCATGTTTTAAATTGCCTTTCTAGTCTTTTTCAGGAAGATGTAATGGAAATACTTGTTCTTTTTTTTTCCCAGTCTAGGTTTTACTATTATTGATTTTTCCCTGCAAATTTGAAGTTTACTGCATGTTATGATGAATGGTATTTAAGAAATAATTCATTGAGTGCTAGTCCTTGCTCCATTTCTTCTCCTCCCAGAGGAGCATCCTTTTTGATATTACTTAGCTCAGTCCATTACATAAATCTGCTTTTGTTTTAGAATCTAAAATCTAGCTGTGTATGCTTCCCACAGTATTTTCTGGAGGATGTTTCTTCCCTCTTACCACCTATCATAGAAAAAGATTTAAATTGCATCATTTAAACTCCAAAACCATTAGAGCTGTCTGCTGATTAACACAGAAGAGTTTGCATGAATATAAAGTATTTCTGCAGAGGGCAGTGATGGTACTTTTCTTCTGTTCAAATGTTTTATCTTAAATAGTAGATTTTAGCCTAAGGTAAATACTAAACACTTGTAAACAGGCCAGCAAAAGGACTGTTCACCTTTAGGAGTGTAATCACCAAAGGCTTACAGGTGACTATTGAAGATTACTCACTGCTGATCCTTGTCTTAATACGTGTTTCTCCTCAGAGCAATGTTCATGAGTGGGCTGAGCGAGAGCAAGCAAACACACGTACACCTGAGGAATGTGGATGCAGCCACTCTGCAGATCATCATCACTTACGCATACACGGGTAACCTGGCAATAAGCGACAGCACGGTAGAGCAGCTCTATGAAACTGCCTGCTTCTTACAGGTAGGAATGTTTAGAGGATGAAATAACAGCTTTTATCTCTGAACCGTTTTATTCTGTACCTTTTAAAAAGATCTTTCCTCTTCAGTCATTTCAACATACTTTTGTTCAGTTCACTCAATACAGACAGCAGTTGCTTGCCAAATTTGCTTCATGTAGCCATCCCTCCTTGCATGACAGTCCCTTTGGAAGGCTGGAAGTAAACCAGTGTGCTTTTAACATTTAGAAAATTAGTTTTGCCAGCAGACACAATCATGTCGTGTACTTGATCTGTATGAAGCCGTTGAGTGAGTCACTGCTATATTTTTGTGTATGTATAGTATTCCAGGCCTGAGCTGTGTTGTTCAACACCAGATGCAGGTACTTTGATGTGCTGGTGCTACTTGAAAGCATAGATTGTATGTGTAATACTTCGTGTGTTTCTTCTTTGCATTACAGGTAGATGATGTGTTACAACGATGTAGAGAATACTTAATCAAAAAAATTAATGCAGAAAATTGTGTGCGTCTATTAAGTTTTGCTGATCTCTTCAGCTGTGAAGAGTTAAAACAGAGTGCTAAAAGAATGGTGGAGCACAAGTTCACAGCTGTGTACCACCAGGAGGCTTTCATGCAACTGTCACATGATCTACTGATAGATATTTTAAGCAGTGACAATTTAAATGTGGAAAAGGAGGAGACAGTGCGTGAGGCTGCTATGTTATGGCTAGAGTACAACACGGAATCACGCTCGCAGTATTTGTCCTCTGTTCTTAGCCAAATCCGGATCGATGCACTTTCAGAAGTAACACAGAGAGCCTGGTTTCAAGGCTTGCCACCTAATGATAAATCAGTGGTGGTGCAAGGACTGTACAAATCGATGCCCAAATTTTTCAAGCCCAGACTTGGCATGACAAAAGAGGAGATGATGATATTCATTGAAGCTGCTGCTGAAAACCCTGGTAGTCTTTACTCTTCTGTCTGTTACAGCCCACAGGCAGAGAAAGTTTACAAACTCTGCAACCCTCCCGCTGACTTGCATAAGGTTGGGACGCTGGTAACTCCCGATAACGACATCTATATAGCAGGTGGGCAGGTTCCTCTGAAGAACACAAAAACCAATCACAGTAAAAGCAGCAAACTCCAGGCTGCCTTCAGAACTGTGAATTGCTTTTACTGGTTTGATGCGCAGCAGAACACTTGGTTCCCCAAGACGCCGATGCTCTTTGTGCGCATCAAGCCGTCCCTGGTGTGCTGTGAAGGATACATCTATGCAATCGGGGGGGACAGCGTTGGCGGGGAGCTCAACAGGAGGACTGTGGAGAGGTACGATACCGAGAAGGACGAGTGGACCATGGTCAGCCCCCTGCCCTGCGCGTGGCAGTGGAGCACGGCCGTGGCGGTTCACAACTGCATCTACGTCATGGCACACAACCTGATGTACTGCTACTTCCCCCGCTCAGACGCCTGGGTGGAGATGGCGATGCGACAAACAAGCAGATGTTTCGCTTCAGCTGCTGCTTTTGGTGATAAGATATTCTATATCGGAGGACTGCACATTGCCAGCAATTCTGGTATAAGGCTCCCCAGCAGTACTGTGGACGGGTCTTCTGTAACAGTGGAAATCTACGACGTGAATAAAAACGAATGGAGGATGGCAGCCAATATCCCTGCCAAGCGCTATTCCGACCCGTGCGTCAGGGCCGTTGTCATCTCCAATTCTTTATGTGTCTTTATACGAGAGACCCACATGAACGAGAGAGCCAAGTATGCCACCTATCAGTATGACCTGGAACTCGACCGCTGGTTCCTGAGGCAGCACATATCAGAACGTGTGCTGTGGGACTTGGGGAAAGACTTCCGGTGCACTGTAGGAAAGCTGTATCCATCTTGCCTTGAAGAGTCCCCGTGGAAACCTCCAACGTATCTCTTCTCACCAGATGGAGCTGATGAATTTGAGCTGGATGGGGAGATGGTTACTTTACCACCTGTATAGCTCCCAAATTAGACTGCACAACTGAGTCTGTGCTCAGTTATAAAATAATAAAATAAATAAATGGCTGTGAAAGAACAGGTCTGGGGACAGAAATCTCAGAGCTGTCTTTCATGAGTTCTATTTTTATGCCCTACCTAACACTTGCCGCCATTCAGTATGAATTAGTGAAATGAGCAGATATGCTTCCATAATCTCAAATACTATTATCTGATAATTGAGAAAAATATATGTATATCATGAGCTTAAGCATCTGACTTGTCTAAAGAATTAATTCTAGTTCTATAAAGTCTTGGTTCAGGAAAATTAGCTTCAGAAAAAAAGTAGTTATTGTTTCTAGGATGATGTCACAACTCTTTTGAAAGTATCTTCCAGTTACATTTTAACTACTTCTGGATATTCTACTTAAGTGCTAGTTATATAATTGTCAGTGTGGCCTAATTAAAGAACTGTGCTGCACTTACTAAATACTAATATCTATGTTGGTATAGTAATGCCATTAAAAGAAAAAGAAACAAATCCCATGGATCTACCTGTGGTAGGAAGGGTAGATCTTCCATTGTATGGTAACATGCTGGGCAAAATGACTGCAGGTTCAGTCAAGCTGTATGATGAGGTGCATGTATTCTATTTTCACTAACTTATACCTGTCTATTTAGAATACAGGTCTTCCAAGCAGCTGGTAGATTACCAGGTGTGGACTTAAGTTGCTGGGCTTGCAATAGGAATTGCCAGCCCTCATAGTGCGGGTCTATGTGGGGCTTTAATCAGTAAATGCCTCCACATTCTGTATTACAGTAACATTGGCTCATGTATATTACTTCCTGCTGCTGATGTATTTTTCCATTGTAAAACAAAGTTTTAGTGTGGATTAACCAGGTCTTTATTTTCTGTTAATTTAATAACAAGCATTACTGTAGTGTGATTGTGTATAGATATCCCTTAGCTGTCAGGTTTTTTACTTTGGGGGGGAAGCAAACTTCAGGAATATCCTGTGCTGTGTGTGCAGGAGAGCAGATGCCTAGTGCTGCTCTGGCATTAATCCCAGGAACCACTAGCAGTAGCGGGGTGCCGCCAACCTAACATGAACACAGGTGCTTCATGACAAACCTTACTAGCATGTTCAGCTGCATCATGTTCTGGCACTGTATTTTGAATGACATTAATTTATTAAAAAAGACTGAATCCAACTGCCTGAGTGTGCTTTTTGGTTGAAATAAATTGAGCTATGCCACCCTCCCACCACATGCACACTTGTAGCAAGTAGCTTATTGAAGGCAGCTAGAAATAGTTAAGCTGCAAAAAGCCTGGAGACGAGTATGTTAAGTTGACTGTGCTCGCTACTACTCAGCAAAAGCTGGAAAATAGGTATTGAAGTCAAACTGAGGATTACATAGGACTGGAATCCCCTGCTACCATTTTTGTAAATCAGCACTTCTCCACTCATGGTACAAATTCTGCCCTACTGAAAGCAAAGAACAGCAGGCATTAAGGAGGAACATTTTCTGTAAGTTCAGAAGATGGCAGACCTCTTTTCAGTCTTCAATAATCAAGAGCAAATTTATTTACTCCATTGTCAGACTGTCAATGGCTTTTCCTTAATTGTTTCTTATTGCAGTAAATACAACTGCAGCCTTCAATAAAGACACCACCTATATATTGTTTGGGCTAGGTCTCAAAGGGCTTTACAAAGTTTTCTCTTGTACAATTATTAAAGGTTTTGACTAGAAAAGGGACTTTAGATAAGAAAGCTGCCTTATATAAAACTCTTCCTGATGCTTTGGCATTTTGTGCCATGTGAGGATTTATGGGACTCAGAGTAACAATGGCAAGCTACCAATTCTTTTTTTATGAAGGTGACGTAACATGTTTGCATTTACCATTGCATAAACTTTTTTTTTAACACCTACATTTTTTAGATAAGAGGTGTGAGGTGACTCAGGAGCTCCTGCTGATAGGTCTGTTTATATCGCTTTCATGTTGCAAGCCTGTGCAAGGGAGTATACGTAAAGACAGAGATACTCCTTTATAATGTAATTTGGAGAATCACATACCTCAGGCAAAAACATGAGCTGTATCCAAGTAACTCCAGCCTGGATGGGCTGCTCAGTTCTGTGGCTCGTTCTCACTTCACCCTACTCTGCATTATGCTTTAGGACAAGGCTTTGTTGTTTTACGTGCGGATGAGCTATAGCTAGTGAAGGAGCAGAGTGGGCTCATTTTGTTATTGAGAACTTTCAACTTGAGTTTAAAATCTTAAGTGTAGTTTCTTACTGAAGGAAAACAAACAAAAAAATGGGTGAATTTCAATAGGAAATAAGAAATACTAAATAGGAAATACTAAATTGCAGTGGCTCTAAGTCACAGTTGCCTCACAAAATCTGGAAGAAATTGATTTTATCCATTTAGGAACATCTTTTGAAATACAGTCAGTCTACGTGACTTCCTGCTCATCTACATTTTTAATAATTTTTTTCTATATGTTACCTGTATGTTTTATATTTTATGTTGCCCAAGATTATATAGTACCTTATTTGAAATTTATTTGCTATTAATAATACGGCATTTAAAGACAAGACTAGTCAAATGGTGAACAGTTCTCTAGTGACTGCTGCAGACATACTTTTTATTAGTTCACTTACACAACTAGTTGCTGAGCCAGTATTCATCCCCAAAGGAAAACAGCTGGTAAATGCTATTCTCCAGTCTAAATTCTTCCCTTGCATAATTCAAGAAGGAAACTGTGCAGGCAAAGCATTGTCATCTGCCTGGAAGTGGTCACTAGTGGTAGAATTAGAGAAAGACTTTTGCAGGAACAAAGACAACAGCTGAAAAAAATGCAGTTCTCATTTCATAACGAGAGCAAATATGATTAAAGCCTTCATGGAGATCTAACCAGTGTCTTATACAAAGCTTCAGCCTACTCTTAGCCTATTCAACCTGTACTTGCCTTTGAAGTACATTTACATACAAGTTTCAATGAATCAACTCAGGTCCTCAAGCTCTGCTACATTTGCAATAAAGTTTCCCTCTCTTCTGGTAGAGGTAATTTAAGTCAGTCCTACATAGTTTCAGTTTCCCTTACCTAAAGTAATTAAAACAGTGATCTGGCCTCTGCTAATTTTTAACGAATTCAATCATTTTTTGCAGTTGTTTAAATACATACGTAAGTGCAAGTTTAATTTTTGTTGTAAAGGATCAGTCAGATCTGGGACAGTGAGTTGTGCCAAGCTTTGCAGAGAACAGGATCAGACAGATAGTTAAATCTGGGGGGAAAATAATTTGGTATTATTTGGTATATTGGTATTCTAAAGATTATTTTAAGATTTAAAGCACTACTGTTTTTCACAGTATTTCTCATTTCAGTTCTCAGTGCCTCTGTTAAGATGCACATGCACCTGCCACATTGCAGTACAGCTAAGGGGCACCTGTAGACAAACCTGCAGACCACTGAACTTAGTAGCCAGAGTAGTGCTTTTCCTCCTTTGTTTCCCATTTCTTGCTACATTCAAGTTGCTTTCTGGATTTTTGCTCTGGATTGCTACATGAAAGGATCTATAAATCAGGCAGACTCTGAAGCAGGCTCACCCTTAAAACCAGTTTCTTTCCACTTCATGGTTAACATTAGCCACACAAAGTTCTGTTTAGTTCCACTTTCAGAAGTATTTAAAATACCTCCCTGTCTTGGTTTGAAAGGCAGGTGTCTACTAAGGAAGGCAGGAGGCTCCCTTGGAATGGAAAATGTAACATCCTTCCCTCCAAATTATTATAATTTTGAAATTAAGGGGCTTTCAGGAAAAGAGATGAGGAATAGGAATAACAGTTCTTTGCTAATATATATACATATATATTTATATATAGCAAGGCAAACAAAACAACAATAACTGTGGCAGTAACACCAAACAGAACCAGAACCCAGTGCAGCCTCTCTCGGCTGTCGGGCCCTTTCCCCTTGGGTGCAGTTCCGCTCACGGCCGGCAGGGGCGCTGGCGGCTCCCGGTGAGCGGGGCGGGTGCGATGGTTCCCCCGCGCCGGCAGGGGGCGCTCCGCAGCGAGCTCGGGGGCCACGTGGCAATGGCGGACGTGCCCGAGGCGGGAAAGGATGGGAGAAAGGCTCCACAAACCCCTGGGCAGCCGATCCNGGTGTTAAATAAGGTCCCAGTGCAAATGGCTGCTCCAGCCAGCAAGCTCCACTCACGGTGGAAGGAAGGCAGCAGAAGGCAGGAACCCGCAGCGACGATGAGTTCTCCCTACAGCGACTACAGCCTCTCCCTCCCCTCTGAACGCCGGGAGAACAAAGCGCACTAGGCCCTGTACCCAACCCTTTTTCTCAGTTCAAATCTTGCGGCATCTCCACCCCCACCTGAGAAAAACCCCAAGTAAAAGAGGACAGCTGGACCCCTCCCCCTGTGGCCAGGTCTTTTTGTCTCTCTTAAGCACTCAGCAATTATCTCTTAGCATGGGGAAAAATTCTTTAAGAGGAAAAAAAAAGAACAAAAAAAAAGGATCACAACACTCCCTTCTACATTTCTCATGAGTATGGTTCAGCAAGGCAGAGTTCTTACAGAGCCTATAAACCCTGTGGAGAAGTATCAGCAGACTCCATAAAATGCAGGGATGGCTCCTGATGCCAGGAGCCAGCCTATACGGCATCTGCACATATTCACACACCTCCCAGGTTTCAGTAGGGAAGACATCAGTGAATAGCCTGAACCAGCAGGTGAGAGCAAGACCTGGGTCAGTACTGAGACACAGAGCCTTTGACATGGAAGAAAGAACAGGCACGAAGATGAAGTAGCTTTGTGTTTTCTGCCCTGCTCCTCTAAACCACACAGCTCTCCTGGGGCCTGGTCTAACTTGTGACACCAGGCACCTCTGTTTCAGCAAAGAAAGAGTTTAGGCATTGTACACACACCACTGCTGAAGTTTGGTCACCTGGAGCATTACCTGACTTCATCTCCTCAAACAGGGAACTGCACTGGACTCACACGGGCACTCTACTGCATCAATATGACCAAAGAGCTGGTAAACAGGGCAGTAAAAGGGCCTAACAATAAAATAAACTAACGACAGAAGGCAATGATGTCATGTAGACCTTAAAGACTATTCCAATCATGTGCTAAACAGCAAGATAAATCTTGACGCCGAGATTTTATTTGGAAAGTGCAAGAAGCACAGCTAGCTAATTTAATGCTGAACATGTGTTTTTTCTGAAGAGAAAAAAACCATGAAACAATTTCCAAAATTTAAGAGCTGACATGCTTCAGCCAGCTCTTTGGCACACGGCAAAATGCATATACACACAAATTATTCACAGGGGCAAAGTCAGTAACCACAGGTCATATTAGGCACTATGTTAAGCTCAGTGGGTTTTTTTGCCACTTTCTGGTATGCCTGGACTTTTAAATTCTCCACTGTGTTTCTGTGTGCATTTCTTCAGAGATGAGAAATCAACTGAGTTCCCTTCTCCAGTATTTTCCATCTATTTCATATAGTATGCAAGTGATGTTATTTCCCATATTGTTTTTAAGACAAGATGATAGCTGTACATCTGCCTTCACTTCAAATATCTGTTCTTCCTTCAGTCTAAACATTCTTGCTTGATTATGCTCACCTGATCCAGACAGCAGTGCCACATTATTGGTGATCTGGATTCAGACAAAAAAAAGATTTTGTAGGTGTTCTCTGCTACTATTAAGGCAAACAGTGATTGTGCCTTCATCAATATTAGTCAATAAACTCAGGCGGGGAAGCAAAAAAAACCACCTTACTTTTTAAATTGATTTTGAGGCATTATTACAAGAGGAGCAATGTATGATTAAACAATTTTGACTCAAGACAGACAGACTTCCAAGTTCCATCTCAACTGAGATTAAGCCACCTGTGTACAGATGTTACGCACACACGATGTCAATTTACAGGGAATAAGGTAATCTGAGTAAGGCTCACTATTTAACTGACAGAAGTGATCCATTTCCCTATTTTTAAAGAATCCAAACACTGCTTCTGATGTTTGTTAAAGAATGGGGTCAAGACCAGAAACATTACAGAAATAAAGCTCTGTGCCTGCTTTTTTAAGTCAGTCTCTTCTCTAATATAACATTAAAGACTCAAAACACCATGAAGCAATTTGTCATACATCTTTAATCATAATACAATAATGTAGTGTTTCTCCCTTTAATGAAAACCAAATACCTGCAAGAAAGTGAAATTGCAGTCCATAAAAAACATGATGTAAATTTATCTTTCAGTGTCTTTGCACAACTACTTGCACACAGTCAGAAAAATCCTAACAAATTTTAGAGAATGGCAACCATTTCCTAGACATAACCTTTGTCTAATTCACATTTAAATGTTACCCAAGGCAGTCAGTTTCCTCCTTCTGGAAGCACCCATTTACCAAAATGTTTTCAGACAGGTACAACGACAGCTGCAGTAGAAGTTCTGAAGTTTTAAAACAGCTCACTACGGCAGAGAACTGGATGTGCAGCAATTAATTTACACAGCATCTTGATTTTGACCAGATGTCACAATCCACAGAAACTACGAGTTACTTTGAAGCTAAATCTACACCAAAATTTTAGTTATACTTGAAATTCTTATCGATGTAAGAGGTCTGTGACCTCCTAAGGACTTCAATCAATTCACAACAAGCAGCACCCCACAGGGAATAAACTCACACTAGAGGATCCTCTTGTCATAAATGTGCAAAAAGCAGCATCCATAATCAGTTTAAATGGAAGAAAAATTTCAAAAAGACTGTCAATTACAAGCAGATATCAATAGCAAAACCAGATGCCTGCAAGTGTCTTCTGGTGGAATTAATTTATTAAAATAATACAGCTTTTTGAGCAGACAGAACTTTAAATAGGCTGGATGTATTTTATTTTTCAAGCAGCACAAGAAAAATCAAATACATTACTTGTATGTTCCATTATCAAGCAATAGTTTCTATGTTTAAAAACGGCATTCACACCTTCACTTTTACAATTAAATACTGCCACATTAGTTTCTCTGCTTAGTAATAATTTGTATGGAAATCAGAAGCTTGTTTAGGCAAAATATTATATTTAATTACAAAGGTGCTTAAAACAGAAGTACAAAGTCAAACAAGTGCAATGTACCAGAACACTGACCTAAAACTTCTAATTAAATTGTGACATTTGAGGAAACTGATGTGAGATGCGTACAGGAATTAAGGTTATGACATGAAAATGACTGATGAAAGATGCTGAACACTTTAGTCAAATGAAATATAAGGTCAGCAATACTTAAGTCTTGTGGGGTTTTGGGGACTTACATCTCATATCTGTGCTCAACAGACAGTTCCTCAAATGCTGGCACATACAAAAAGCTGAGGCTGATGCCTGTGATGACAGAAAGTTGAGAGGTGTGCTATTGTGTTACCTGTAAGTCAGTGTGTGGTGCATGCTGACAGCCAGAAATTCCTTTGCAACATCAAATCAGGACAGAGCTGTAACAATACCTTCACAGGTGACCGATTAGAGGCACTGTCACCAATTCACTTAGGACCCATTGTTTCTTATGGTGCAGAAATGGATGTCAGGGCTTTGGAAATGGAAGTCGACTGCCTAAATCTGTCTGAATAATTAATAATGTCTGCACTGGAAATTTTAAAACAGAGGAGAGGAAAATAACTTGCATTTGCATTGGATTGAACTAAAGAGGTTACAAACATCAAATTAAAAAGAGAACTACATGAGCTTAGATGAACCTCAGTGGCTGCATGCCTTCCTACAGCCCAAAAGTAAGCTTAAGCAAATGTTGGAGAGCAAATGTAGATGTTAATGAAGACAACTAATTATGAAGATCACTTCATCTCCACCCACTCTCCATGAGTCTTAATCACTGTTTAAATCTGAGTTTAAATCTGAGTCCAACTTGCTAGCAGGGTGCCAGTTCTTAAAAAGACTGAAAAGTAATGTAAGGTTTTCATTCTGTCATTTGTAAAGAAAGGAAAATACTCTTAATCAGGTTGTATGTTTGGTTCCACAACAGACACAGCTGGGACAGTGAGAAAAAGGCTGCAGAGAAAGATCTGTCTGGTCTTTCCTTGCCCATAAGAGAAAAGTTGTGAAGTATCACAACAGAGTCACTGTACAAAGCAACAAGCAGCCGATGAGGCCACCTTGTTCTGTCTTTCCTCGAATTAATCCACCAGAAAACAAACAAACAAACAAAGGTCAGTTTTCTAAAACCCCTAGGCCAGCGAGGGAATCTGTGGGAATAAGGGGAATGCAGAGAGCTAATAAATCTGCCATATAAATTTGGAGCATTTGAGAATTCAACAGAGAAAACTCAGGTGAGGAGGTGACAAAGACAAGGATATTGAAAAGGGATCCCTGAAGGTCCTGCTTCTACAGCTTGTACACAAATACCAACCACTTGCCCGGCTTCTAGAACTCACCATTGTGAGCTCCTAAGCCTAAATCTACCTAGGTATGCCTTAAGTTGCTGAAGTTAGTTTTATAGGTGCTTAAATCCTTTATGCACCTTTCTCCAGTCTTCATTACAACATGGACCCTGACCACTCAAATCCCAGACAGCAGATAATATGTTAGTCATTTTACAAAAGCAAGTGATTATTTTGGGTTATTTTCTTATCTGCATGCTGAATCAGAAAGCTCTAGACACACCATGAATAAACAACTCTAGTCTTACTTCACTGCATATAAAGTAATACCTAGTTTTGAAAAAGATATAAATGTCTATTACAGAGTTGTGGAATAAAACAGAAAAGAGCATCAGAAGTTTTAGGAGATATACAAACACACACAGAGACCAGGAGCAATAGCTGCAGTTTGATAGATACATCTTACTTGTGTGTCAGAAGCAAGAAATTAGTAGAGCTTTAGAGGCCTTTTTTGCCCTTCTCAAATCAAACTACTCAAACTAGCTGTTTATTTTCAGGTTTTCCACAGTCATTCTATCTACTCCGTCCTGGAAAAAAATTAAAGAAGGCTTTAAACCAGATCCCATGTTTTCAAATCACTGAAGCAAAAAACCTGACAACCAAGTTGCTGGACAGTGACAATGTGATGCAAGTGTGGCTTTTCTATTAGCTTTACAAATGCACATAAGGAATTAAAATATAATTTTAAAAAAACATTCAAGCCTTCTTGTTTATCTCTTGTGCAGCTGCTGCATTTTACTTGAGGAATAGGAAAAATAACCATGACTACAAATCTTGGCCTCAGAAAAGAACACGGCAAAATGCTGACAGATACTGATGAGGCAATAAACTAAGAGCCTTTTGGTACAGAAAAGTTGGAACACTTGATAATGTAATGTAGAAAATGTTAAGAGCAACATGTGGGGATGTCAGAAGGCATCTAGAGGCATGCACATTGCAAGAAAACAGGAAATAATCTCCCTTGGAATCAAGAAACGTAGGAAGTGCAATACGCTTGCGTACAGAAGACACCACACACATGTTACATAGGAAACACAGCATTATGCCACATCTTTTCAAATAAACTATTCTATTTCTTCACACAAGGATACGAACTGAGCTGTTCTAGTTACTCTCAATTCTAGTGTTACTTTCCTTATGAAAAAAGCAATTATCCAAACAGCACATTCCCTGAGTCGACACAGAAAATCCACATAGCTGATTTTCATTTGGAAGAGTCCTCATAACTTTACTGGGGAAAAAAACCCCAAAACACGCAGAGTTTGCTACTGTGCTAGTTTTGGGTGGGTTTAGTACTTCATATGTATGCAACTACATTAATGTTGTAATTACATTCTAATAGAGCAAGACCTCATAAAACTGTCTATGATCCAATCCCAATTTGGGAGAAATGCTTTGTAATACATTCCCTGAACAGACCTCTCCAACTGGAATCCCATTCACGTCCCAGGGGGAAAACTCAGCCAAAACATATGCAAATGTATGAAGGCTTACTGCATAACATGAAAAAAACTACTGATATTGCAACTGTCACACAGATTTGGAGACACAAAGAGAGCTAGAGACAGATTCATTCAAACAACTCTACATGGATACAGAGGAGAGAGGAAAAAAAAACCCTTGTCAGCCACAGTCTTACTCTGCACCTTGTTGATTTTAATTTGCAGGTAAAAGCGAGAAAGTTCCACCCTTTAAGGGCTGAAGAGATTCTCTCAAATCCAACCTAAAAGAGGAATTATTATTTATATTCTGCTTACTTCTAACAAGAATTCACAAACATTGGGCTATCTGGATTGAAAAATAGAACTACTTTACATAAATATCTTCAACATCCAAGAAAATGTACAAATCTAAAGTCAAACACATTTGGCTTGCAACAAGCCCCTTTTGCTAATGTCTTTATATAAAGGCTCAGTTTTAAAGAGAAGTAGTCATTTTAAATATAGCCAGTATACTGCAAATGCCATCCCATTGTATGGTGACGCTCACCATTCTTCTATACTTCTAGGGAAAGTGAATAATAACATTCCACATCTGCTTGCAAGCAACACATATCTTATTTTGGTCCTGGGTAATTAATCTCCGCTCCTACATTTTGGAGTGGTCTTTTTACAGCTCAGAGAATGATTGCACCTGAAATAGTCAGCAGCATTCTGCCAAACCAGCATTTAGTCCCCAAGGCTTTGGGTTGACTGTGTGAAAGTGGAGAACCATGACGACATAGCTGATTTTGCACTTGTGAAGGCTCCTCCAACAGACTGACCTGCAACACAAAACAAAGATCAATAGTGAAGTGTTATGTTTACTGAGTTGCTACATAGAAATATTTTTTTTTAATTTAAAAATTACTTAAGTCAGTTGTCCAATTTGGGATTTAAAATCCAATTGCTTGGTAGACTTTGGGCTGCAAGGCACTCATGGCCAGAGCACCCCACAGCAAAAAGAAAAGACAGACTCCAGTGGAATAAAAGAGAAAGTTAAATAGTTTTTGGCACAGCTATTGCCAAGTAACTATCAGACCCTTTAACGGGTGAACTCCCATTATCTCACACTGCAAGATAACAATGTGATGGTGCCCCTGTTCAAGTGCAACAAGTGCTTTTCCAGAAAATTACAGACTGCTGCAAAATCTGCAGAAACTGACACAAGGACTTTTTCTGATCTCAACCAGCTTTGGATAGTTTCAGTCAAAGTGATATCAAAGTTGAGAATAACTCAATGCAGATGGTGGTGTGGTTGAAGTATTTACCAGATTACGTGGGATCTCTTACCTGAACATCTCTCTTCCCATATTTATCTCCAGACCACACTGGAAAAGGAATGTACACTAATTTCTTTGTCTAGCTGCTTCTCTTTCCGCTATTACACAATATATGGGGCCTCAATCAGCAGCTTTACCCTCCAAAACGTTGCTCTGATTTGTGCATGTTATAAAGTACACTTGGACAAAAACAAAATATAACTGAGAAATGGGATGCTTCTTTAAAAAAGATCCAGCTTAGATGTAAACTGATCTTAAATAGATTTCTTACCTACAGCTTTTCCTGTTTGTACCACATTCCGGCTGGTAGAAACCATCACATTTCCAATCTTCTTTCCACGTTCACTGTTTTGCACTGAGCTACACGAGAGAAATACTGAAGACTGTTAGTTGACTGACTTCTTATTACTCCCAGGTGTAAATAAACGAGTTAAAGTATGTATCATTACACACAGATTTACAGAGAACACACATATATATATAGTTCATATATACGGTCAAGCCCAATTCCTGCATTCATCTTATCCACAGAGATCGGCTGGGAAAGCTTCTCAGAGGATGAAAAGATGCTGCCAGCAGGACAGGAACTCAAAACACCCAATGGTTCATTCTTATACAGCACACTATAAACCTTTCACAGACTCCATTGGGTTGGAAAAGACCTTTGAGATCAAGTCCAACCCATGGCTGAACACCACCCTGTCAGCCAAACCATGGCACTGAGTGTCACGTCCAGTCATTCCTTAAACACCTCCAGGGACAGGGACTCCACCACCTCCCTGAGCAGCCCATTCCAATGCCCAATCAATCCTTCCTAAATGTTTACCAAAATGCATTTATGATCTAAATTAGAAAGTCAGATTTGCAGTGGTTTGAGGAATTCTTAGCCCTAATAGATAACCTTTAAACAGAACTGCAAGTGTAACTGAGCAGTACTTTTTTTTCTAAATAGAGTTTACTTTGTATCTTTGTCTAAGATTAACTTTTTGATCAAGGACAGTTTACACTCATGCTTTTGTTAAGGAAATGTAAGAAAATGACAGACATCATCATTTGGAAAGAAAAGCACAAAAGCGATCAGTGCACAAGCACAATCACTTGAAAATAATCTCATTTAGTTTTAAATTGTAACTTTCAAGTCCACATTTCAGGCTTTGCAAACCCATTAATGTGAAACTCAATAACACATCATGCCACATTCTTTTTCCACTTTCAAAAATCTTCAGTGTAGGTGGAAAAAGCAGAAAAAACAGAATACACCAAAACCAAGTCTAGGCTCGGTCTGCAAAAGCAAGTAATTTTGATGAGGATCTGGTATCAAAGTCCCACCTGCAGAATAAAGGCACTGTTGTAAAAATACTTATTATTTGAAGCACCTTAAGAACTACTGGTCCTTTTACATTGATCTCACACTACCCAGGAGAGTTAGTAACTCCCCTTTCACACAAGGGGACAAAAACAGGACAACATTATAGACACCTCCAGAGCCTTCAAATTAAGTCTTTGTAGAAAGATCATCTATTAATATGAAAAAGAGAGAGAGAGACACTGTTGTTTTATGGTCAGCACAGCTAAGTGAGAAAAGAATCCTTTTTGTCTAGTGCATAAACCCTAGGCTGAATTCTGGCTTCAGCTAGAGCTGAACAGCTACGGAAAAAACAAGCACCACTGAATTTTAGACTTGAATTCTAAAGGCAGCAGTTGCGATCAACTTAAAAGTTCAGCTGAGTCTGGTTCAATAAGAAACTATGCAAAACTCACTGTAACTTGTAAATTGAAGGAACTGAACCACATCTTAGTATGCATACAGTGAACTTTGAGTTTTAGAACAATGCTGTATTAGCATTGTTAAAAACCAGCTAATCAGAAAAAAAAAAGCTGTTGTCTTCTAATAATGAGACCTAAAGTCAAATCACTGACAGAAGTTTTAATAGCATTAGTTAACAAATTAAAAATACATGTACAAAAGCCTTAAAATTGCAATGCAAAAAAATCAAGGCTCTATTATGTAAAGTACAATACAAAATAGTGCATTAGCCTTTATTTTTAATTATTATTTCTTTCAGGCAAATGTTTCATCTTTAGATGTGGTGATGTTTTGAGAGAACACTGAGTATAGTTTCATGAAGATGGCCAATTTGAATCTTATCTTGTCTAGTTCACGATAGCAACAGTTACACAGTTACTGATATTTGACCACACTTTAAAAAAAATACAAATCAAAGTACTATGTACTTACTGTGACAATCTTAACTTAACATCTGATACAGAGTATTGTCCCTGGAATGGATGGCTAGAAGAGGAGGAAAAACCCAAGATAACATTAATTTCTTTTTCATGATAAATCTGTATCATGTAATTATTAGCTATACTCCCCTCTGTGCCTTACAAAAAAAAAAAAGTTTAAAAAATATTTCGCAGATATACTACTCTATCACTTCACAGAAGTCTGGGCTGCAGTGGCTATTCAGCAATAGATTTCTTATGAACTACCTGTAAGACGACTTTTATTTACAGACGATATATTAGCAACCTTTTCACACTCAGTCAAAAGCATCCCCTTCCAGCAACACAGAGCAAATAAAAAACATCTCCTAAGTAGACCAAAAGAGCTTTGTAGGTCTAAGGAAAAACCTTTTTCAGACTACAGCAACTGACAAAGTAAAAGCAAACAAAACTCCCTGCAGTACAGTAACACTAAACAAAACGAAACAAATGCTAAAGTAACACTAAACAAAACACATGCACAGCCAGCAGTGGTACCCAGCCTGGCACTGCCAAATCTTTCAGTGAAAATACACATAAAACAGCCAGCTCCCCTCTATCCCCACCAGTGACAGCCTTGGACACAGCTACTCCCTGTACACCTGGAAGTAACTAATAAAAAACAGAACCATCCGAGGACAGTTCCTGAGGAATGACAAACTTTCTGTAGCTGGAGACAGCTGACAATCAACTTGAACAAGTTTCACTTCTCCTGACTCTGGATATGTTTTTCTTCATAAAACTACTGCCCAGAATTAGACTAAATACTAAAAAGTTTCCTTACCTACAATTTACCTCTGCAAGAGCTGGATGCTTGTTGCTATTCCATACTCTGTAGTTGTGGGTATTTTTCCAGGCTGTTACAAATGCTGTCCCGAAGTCTGACAAAATCTTTTCATTGTCTGATAAATTAAAATAAAGACGAGAATTTGCAGAAATTCATTAGAGATGTAATAATTACAAGATAAATTACTTCTTTTCTTGTAAAGAAAAATTTTATTTTTCCAGGCTCTTATCAAGTCAATAACAATTAGAACTCCAGTACTAAAACCTGGGTACCTCAAAAATGGTTTATTTTTATTTTAAAGTGTCAAAAATATACAATACCAGGACAAGAGAAAAAAAAAAACCCTAAAAACTACTTTTTTTATTTTTAGTTCATTTATAAAGCTCTAAGAGCTCAACTGGGAAAAAAAACCATCCAAACATATGTCTCGTGACTTTTTCTTTGGGCAGTGACAGGAAAGGGAAGAGAATGGCCACATAGCAACCAAGAACAAAAACACCATTTGTATCGGTCTTGGTCAGATACATTGGGATTTGCTGTACTTTTATTACTCATTCAAATTTAGTAACTCCCAAATCCACTCCAAAACTGCAGTAGGAAATACTGTGGAATAAACCTATCATAACAACAACCCCTTTAAAACACTGGAGTATAGGAAATGTTAACAGCCAGCCAGTGAAGTAGTATGAGTTCCCAGAAAACCCTGATATTTCATATCACTCTGGTAATCCTCTTAAAATATTAATTTTGTCAGACCTTGGCATCTTCCAGACTTTAAAATCAGGTTCTCAATCGTATGTTTTCTCACAAATACCATAAAACAAAATCTGAATTGAATCAGTGTGAATAGAGAAAAATCATTATGAGAATGAAGTTAACAGGGTGAGTGCAGAGCAAACTAAACATTTGTCACAAATAAAAAACACTGATTCTTTTATTTATATTCACACAAAAGGTTGGAACACAAAAAATGCCTTCTGAGGGAAAGCAAAAAATGTTGAGCTCCAGGAAATAAAAGCTTATAAAGCCTGTAAATGACACTTTTCACTTATGTGAATCCCTACTTAGGACCACGTCAAGAAGGGAAAAGAGCTGGAACAGTCTAACAAAACTTCCTGAAGATAGATGCTTAACTTCATGTCTCCTTGAATCCAAGTAATTTCCCAAAATTAACTTCAGGTTGCAATACAGTCTAGAAGACACCCAGATTTGTAACAGTCTCATCATATACAGGTTTCAGGTACTTCTACTTATGAGGAAAACTTAATTAAATCAAGAAGACAGTCTAATAAGAAAGTGTCTGTAAGGCTGTGAACTAAGGATTAATGACAAGCTTGTCAAGAAATAACAAGGATAGACAAAGACAACTGAAAAAGCAGCCTAAAACGAAACTTTAGGCAGAGGAAGATCCACTGACAGACCACACATCGACAGCAACAGAGCAAATGCTTGACATGTCCACCCTCATCTCCATCCCTAGACAAGGTATCTGTTCTACCTGGTTGCAGCACAGCAGCAAGCAGTGCATGAAGATAAGCACTGAACTGAGCCCTGATCCACTCATCTCCTCCTTCCCATCCAGTGCCATCAAGGAACACATCATCTCTGTTCTCAGTTACATGCTTCACCAAGTAATCTGAAAATCTTAAGTCAGCAGTTGTTGGGTTCAGGATCTTACGGAGTTCTGGATCGTGGATTTGTACATGAGCATCTTCTATCTGTTTGAAATAATTCCAAGGGTAAACATTTATCTAAACAAAACTGCTTATACAAACTTACACTACTACGTATTGCTACCTAAATCTAAACCCTCATTCCCCTAAAGTACCAAGAAGAAACAAATGGCCAAAGAAACAATGAACTAACTGTTCTCAGAAAGTCAGATACTGCTCTGATATATCCAGAATTCAATAATTTCCCTGGCACATAGTAAAAGCTGCTTATTTGACAGGATTTGGCAGAAAGTTTGGCAGTGGAAGTACGGTGCTCTTTGATTATCACCTCTATTTATTAAGTTGATTAGCTATATGGAACCAATTTAGGTTACCAGACGCTGATTATATAGTTGTGTCTATTTGCTAGAAGTGACACAGTGGGTGTTTTAGATACTGTGTTTTTACCCTCTTGATTAAATCAGAAGGAAGTCACATCAGTACCTGCATCTGATTCTCATCTGCAAGCACTTATTTTTGAAGACCTCACTACAGAGCCATGAAAAGGCCCATGACATGAAAAATAAAATTACACCACCAACACAAAAAAATTTAACAACTGCCTTGCAAATTCAAATATCGGATACATAGAAAAACACAGACAATAGTTTTGCACAGCTTATCTAACCCTGTCCTCTCAAGTCATAGAAATTTAATAAACTTCTGCAGCCGAGAATTTATTTCATGTGGAAAGAACTCAAAATTCGGGCATGCATGTGAAACTGTAAAGCTATGTTTAAAATGCAACCTCAGCTTCCCCCCACTCTCCCCCCAGCTCAGATGCAAAGATGCATACTTCCACAATTGCATCACTCAGGTGTTTCTGCTGACGGAACAGGATATTGGTAGCTCCTGCAACAAAGCCACGGACGGTCACATCCGACAGGAGATGATGCTGCTGCAGCGCCATGTACGGCAAACAAAGGTACCCCTGGAGCAAGAGATATTTAGAGAAATAACATTAAAAAAAAGTGTCTGTATTCAGAGGTTTTCCTAATAAAAGCCAGCACATTTCACCCAGAATGAACCTTGGTTATTACAGTTTCAGCCACAATCATCTGTTGTTTTGCCACATGACATTTGCAAAGCGAAGCCACCGGATTCCACATGAATTAAATTTTTCAAGAGATTGTGTTGCCTTTCAGTCTCAGGACTGAAACTGAAATCCAAAGCAAAGAACGAGAATTAAATGTGTTTGTAAGGCAACAGAATAAGCAGTATAAGAGCAATAATAAGCAATGAGAACGAGGCCTCAGGTCAGTTCAGAGACAAGAAGCCAGTGCAGATAAGGATTCATCTCTCCGGTTGTGCACATGATGTCTTCCGGTAGTTGCGGGGCACATAATGCAGGAAAGCTACAGAGCGCCATCCACATCTTGTGGGTGGAGATTTCCAGACACCAGAGACAGCAATCATTTTTTGATAAGCATATGCAAGCCTGCTTTAAGAAGGAGCAGGAAAGAAAGCAACACACTCTGCTTTTTGGCCACTTCAGGGTTGTAAGTTAATCTGGTATCCTACACTCCAATTAAAAAAAAACCCGAAACATTTTGAAAAAGGCTTTGAGTTAGTCATTGAGGGATTACTGAAAGGCAGATGTAGGTAAATTTATTTTTACATATAGGATCAGCATACCCCCGACATCTAATTCTAGCTGTTCAGCTGCATAAAGCCCAAAGCAATTTATTTACTAGAGCTAATGGCACACTGGACAGAAACAAAGAGCACACACACTTTATCACCCAGTACGTGGTAACTGGAAACATATGGAATAAAGGAGCATAACTACTCCCTTTGGTTATATTAGACACAGGGATGGCCTTAGAGATGACAAGCACTTATCAGCTGGAAACAGCCTGTGTCAAAGGAACAACAGTGCTTTGAAAGGAATCACAAACCTAAAATGGAAAGTTTTCAAAAAATACAGCTTAAGAAGCAGGAAAAGGAAGGTTTAATTACTGTATACTAAAGTAGCAAAGTCTGGGAAATCTTTCACTATTTAAAGTATCAAATGTCAGCTTCCAAATGCACATTTTTAAGTACAACTTTTTTTTCCATGAACATGCTCCATTCTTTTTTAAGAGTGGAAATGAACTGACTATTAGATCTTACAGAACTGGTACTAAAGAAACAAGTACCACAAGCTATTTTCCCTTATGCTCAGGTGTAGCTGGATAATATATTATGCCACCTGGCAAAACCTCCTCCCATTCAAATTGTCAGATTTATTAGTCTTTCCATGGCATGGCATAAAATAATCCTGAGTTAAGAGCTCTAAAAGAGACGTAAACTTTCTAGTAAGTGGTTAAAACTGTAACTTTGAATCAGATTCTTCTGCTAACTCCGATATGTAAAGCCTATTCTGCTTTAATTACATTGGATGAACTCAAGTGAAAAGTGCCTTTGTGGAACAGAAGGTAAACATGTAGAAACTGTCAGCTTCCTTAAAATTCTTTTCCATTTGATGAGCTTAGCAACAAACAAAAGTTTGCACTTGGAGGTCTCCTTGTCAATTATTTTGTTCTTGCTTTTCATCTAGTATTTTCAAAGAACAAGACTAAATACAATTTACAGGCTACAGTTCACATTAGACAGATCATAAGGACAAACACCAGATGCAGATCTGTGTTGAAACAGCATTTCTAATGGTGACGTGAGGCAACACAGGGCAATGACATTTGAGCTGCTCACTTGGGCCCACACAGTGTACTATTTCCAATGAAAGCTACAGTGAGAAGCTTAAACATAATCATAAAATACAATATTCTGCATGGAAATGCAAATAAACCCCTGCAAAGGAAGAAAAAACACTTTGAACATCACCAGCTTGAGGAAATAAATCTGAATCTTCTCTTTTCCTACTACGGGCAAATGTTCACTTAAAAGTTTATTACAGTAAAAACAAAACAACGAAATGTACTATATTAACTTCTTTTATTGATAGCAGTATCTTTAAAAGGGATGCATTTTACCTGGTTTTTATGGGAAACTAGCCCTACTAATCAGCCCTACTTACCAGACCTATTGCTTGTTATCTGACTATGCCTATCAGAGCCCTTAGAGATTCTGGAATACGTGGAGTTCAGTTAGGTATCAGTGCAAGCTTAAAACTCAGCAGCTCAGCACCATGCACAGAGAAACAGAAAGAGTTATCATGGACAGAAGCGTGAAATTTTATCTCATTTTTTTTGCATGTCTGTGTATATATGTATATATGCATTCATTACACACATTTTGTGCATATATACACATACACATTTAAAAACAGATATATAAATTAAAAGAGGAAAACATAGGCTTAGGTGTCAGCAAAGGTAGAGCTTTCAGAATCTTTGTTTAGATTACGGTATCTAAAGGCTAAAAGAAAACTGTAGCTTCTGCTACATATAATTTATTAACCACAATGGGGCTGCAGGTTACCACCACGTAAAATTGCAAAAAAACTGCCAATAGTATTGAAGTACAGGTATAGGAACGCAAATATGCACGTGCACAACCCTCTCAGGCCTTTCCACCTGCCTAGGAGAGACCATACTAACATGTTTTGTAGTACTCTACTGTCCACCTGGAGTTCAGTAACCAAAATTATTAGCCACTTCTGGAAAAAAAATGTCTTTATGAGTTACCAGGTACCACAAAGAAATGCTTACCTTCGTAAAAATAGCCAGTGGCATCCCATACTGGTCCTCTTCCAACCCAGACACCAGTCCCTGAACAAGCACCGCGTGCCCTGTGTTTGCCTGGGGCTGCACAGTGATGGGAAGGCCTTCGGAGCTCACACCTTTGCTCCGAAGATTTTCTGCCTGTTCTGATGCTGGATTCTCACGTTCTCCTTCTTTCAAATTAGACTCCTCCAAAATGCTGGGATCTAGGGTCTCCCAGTCACTTTCTGAGGATGCTGGAGAAGCACGGGAAGGAACTTTCAAGCGCTGCACAGTACCGTTGGAGGACTGAGCTCCATTGAAAGTCTTACCGGGCTGGGAGAAAGGCACATCTGCTTTTTGACCTTCCAGTGAATTATTTCCTGCCATCTTCCTGTCTCCTTTTCCCATTCCTAAGTTTGCATTTGAAGCATCAGCAGCAGACACAGAAGCATAGTCATCTAACTGTGGTGTATTTTCCTGCAAGCCAGCATCCTCTGATATGCTCTTTCTTGGTCTATACTGGGAGCAGTCACTAAGACCATGTTCAATCATACCTGGAAAGTAACAGCACACACGAATATCAGCATCTCAGTAGAAATTTAAGTGACTTCTGTAGGGGAAAAAAAAAAGTGTAAATAGAGGAAACCATGTATTTTAAAATACTACTTTGAGGAGGGAGGGGTGTGTTAAAAAAACCAAACCCAAACCCCACACTTTTTCTCCTAAATAATCTGCCCTAACCTTTGTGCTTTAAGAAGACTGCTTAGAAGCTGAGGATTAGCAAGGTTAGGGGTTATGTTTGAGTGTTTGTTTTTTAAGAGCACATGTGGAAGGAAAAGTTTGTATTTTTAGGTTTTAAGGAACTCAACACAAATGTGTGACTTATTCAGAGACCCCATCTATGTCACCCACAGGAAATACAGAAAATCCAGTGGCTCCAATTAAGCACAAGAAATAACCCATAAAGTGCCAGTAGTAAGTGCTCAGAGGTGTGTACATAGTACATGGACACGCATACAAGTCACCCATTTTTCAGGCAACATATCAACCTAACTTTATTAGCACATGAGTTGATTTCAAAGTGACAGCACAACCAGTCTCAGTTATCACCAGAAAGCATATAAAAAGAAGTTCAAGCTTCTCTTCTTACCAGGAAAGAGTGACAGGACAGTCATCAGAGCTCCCACCAATCTATTTACAGGAGAAATGTAAAACAGCACCTGGTGGCAGGATGGGGGGCAATGGGAGGAAGAGAGAATGCAAGAGAGGAAAGGGGAATTAGGGAGGGGAGAATGAGAAAAACAACATTACACTTATGCATGACAAATGACACGTGCAAACTATTCAAGGCACTGCTTTTTATGTTGTATTAGAAAGTCTGCTTACTAACAAAACTTCCTACAACAGTTCAAAGTAAATATTTAAATATGTCTATAGAATCCTTGTATAATATCTGTGATATACGTTTTATATGTATACATATGCATGTGTTTGTAATGCACTTGTCAGTTATTCAGATTTTTCTATAGGTTTTTAAGACTTTTTTTTCCAAATTGATCCAGTTACTGAAGGACTGACAGAAAAAAGTTGTTCCTGGCATGCTGCATAAATTCTTGTTCATTTGTAGCACATTAAATTCTCTGTTATAAATCAAAGGGCCAAATAATCTCCATTCCAGAACACTGACACAAACCTATGCAAAAACATTTCTTTTAAGGAGTTATATTAAGGATATGTAGATAAATGAAAAACAGGATAAATGCTGCATGCATTTATTACAGTAATATTCATATGTAACAAAAAAGATTTTTTGGAAACAGGAGACATGACTGATACTAACTTTGGTAAAGCACTTAAGGCATAACATGGGAAAACAAAATCTCCTTAATTAAATCAGAGAGACTGGAATTAGTAAATTAGTTAGGAATTCAAAAGGGGGTGTCAAAGGCTAGGAATGAAAGAAGAAACAGAAGCCAGACTGAGTATTACTACCGGAATTTCTTCAAAATTGGCCTTCAGGGAAAAAGCGGGGAAAAGGGAAAAAAAACCCAAACAAAACCAAAACAACCCAAACCCAAAACATCCCCACAAAAGTAAACTTGTTTAAAAATGTCATTTTTACATCCTTAATCAGCACAATACCAGTAAAAAACCATACATGAGCATTAAGAAGGATCAAGAATGCAAAGGAATACAGAATTATCTGACTCTATGACTTTGCAGTCCAGTTTAATAGGCGCATGATGAAATTAAAAGTGCAAGTTTGTGGACTTAGTCCTAATAAGAGAACTCTGCTGTAAGAAAGAAGAGACTTTAGAAGTCTCTTTAGAAGAGACTGATGAATAACTCATGTCCCACTAGTATTTGCCAGTCTACAAGCTAGTGAATTGACTGAACCAAGATAAAGAGCTACACAGCCTTAACACAGGCCAAATGATGTTTAATGGTACCTCAGCTAAAAACAGACTATGTATATTATCCTAAACACATTAAAAAGAAAAATTGTACAAGATAGGTGAATTCAAATTAGAACAACCACTGAAAAAGCATGATGAGAAGAACAAGCAGCTTATCCGTGGAAAGAGTTTTGGCTGACTCCAATGGGAATAAAAATTCTAACTTTAAAGATGCTGCTTTATAATGTATGTATGAAAAATGCATGATATAATAGCAATGAACTGCAACAGAAAGCCTATGATACTCCCACAGGTTTAGATTCTCAGACACCATGCATTCTTAGCCAAGCTTATTTTTAAGCCTACAGAAATAATTAAGCCTATAAAGAAGTAACTTGTTTTAAAGAAATCTATTCCAGTCTAGGTTTTTGTGTGGGTACACCACTTACTTAAGGCAAATACTTTTCTATATTTGTTTCATCAGGTCCCTCTGCCATCTTTCTGTCCGTAAGGATGCAGAGTTCCTTATCCCTCCCAACCCCACTGCATGGCCCATAGCATTTACATCAGCAAATTGTGTGGCCCTGGCAGCAGAAAGTGAAATGATCACCATCTGGAAGTAGTCTTCCGGCCTAATAACAGCTGAGAGGAGAAAAAAATATTTTCGCCCATGGAAAAACATCAACCAAACTGCTACAGATTAAAGGAAATTAGTGTGTGGCATTTTTCAGATCAAGGAAAATTGGCATTACTAGTGGCTTCTCGCATATTATATTTAAGGTCTTTGAACATACAGATTCCCACAGTTATTCTGAAACCATAACATCTGCCAAAAAACAGGCAGTGCCTGAAAACCAAAACTTTCTTTTGAAATTGCAAGTGTTGTCTTCCTGTCAGAGCTTAGGGAAAAACAGACACAAAGCAACCCGCAGGTTTGTTCCACAAGCATTCAGTTACTTTCAAAACAATTTTGTATGTTTGAGTAATGTGAACACACCTGGGAAACCTTCTCTCTCCTCTCTTCCTGTGCATTTGTGTCCTGTGGTTTGAGCAGTTTCAGAAAATAACTGTAGCTCAGAGAAGTATTTTCTTTGTATATGTCCAAATGCTGAACTGATCTGGTGACTCCTACTGTGCCATAATTGTATTTTCTCAAGTATACCTTTTGCATAGCCTTTAATATAGTCACCTTCAGCATATACCTCTTTAATGCAGAAACTGCATTTATTCTCATCAACAAATACTGAGAACTGTCAAGGTATATCTGACTTACAGAATTAAGTGACAAGTCTAAAGCTTCAGAGAAGCTGCTACTCTATTTTGAAACAGAATAGCATATTTACGGCCTCACAAAAGAGATCTAGGTCTTGGATATAGACTTAAAAAACCACCTCCACAACTGTTTGGTAACTTATAGAATAAATCCTACTGACTTTCCAGCTGCAGCTAACAGGAAATTCTAACATGCCTTCTCAGCACCCTGAAGAAGTGGTATTTTAACACCGCAGGTTCACTGAAAAAAAAGTAGCATTTGGGAAACTGAAACAAAACTTTAAACAACATTTTTAAACAAACCGAAACAAAATCCCTGCATAAATGTGTCTGGCAGCTGATACATAGTCATTTCACTCAAAGTTCTTGTTCTAGGGCATTAATATGAACACAGAAGCAAACAAATGTCTCAGTTTCACATCTGCTTTCACATTTTGCATATGACACTTAAATTACTAAAACAGCATTGCTTCTGAGGCAGTAAGATAGCCCAAAGCAAGCACTGAGCCTAGAATTCAGCAGTTATTACCAATTTATAATCTGAGTTCAGCCTGACCTAACAGATCCAGCTCTCTTCATTGTCTCCTGCAGGTGTCCATGCAATTCAGGCGTGAAGGACACTTCTAGCACTTGTTTCCTTTGGTCTGTCTATTTAAAGCCTGAACCAGAAGTTCTACTTGCTGAATCTCTAAAGCTGTATGTGCCCTTTTAGGTACCCACATTTCCTGTCAGTTCCTCCACACAGGTACCTATCTGCATGATGTGTAGCCTGTCCTATATTTCACAGTAGGTTAAGTTTCTCTGGTTGCATTTCATCACATTTTACTTACTCTGGCTGGGATAGCAACTAAAGAAGCAAAGTGTGGACAGAACAGAAGTGGAGACAAATTTATAGGTCAACACACAGCAGTTTCTTTTAGCCTAATAACCCAATTTATATATTGATGCAAAGTTGATGATATGACTTCAGATGCTTCTATTTTATGTATGAAAAAAATTTAACAGTTGCATTTCTATTTAAACTACTTGCCTCAGCTTATAAAACATTACCTTTTTCTCTAGAAGAATCAATTTAAAAAGGATCAAGACCTGAAAAAAACACAAAAAGAAAAAACACGGTGAGTGAGCCAGCGCCATTTTTCAAAAATACTGTGCAAGCACAATCTCTTGTTCAAGGTTTTGTTTATCACTGCATAACTATCTAATGGCCAAATGCATTTGACCAGTGAAAACCAGTGTTCCAACATCCTTTCTCCACCTGAGCACACATTTAAAAATAGCATGAGATGCAAAAAAAACCAAAAACCAACCAAAACCTCCACAAACAAGAGCTGTGTAATCTGAATCATACGTAGCTTAGCAGAAAGAACATGTGCAATTCCAGAATTTTAAAAAATGGTAAACTGCATACACATAAAAGAGTTCCTCCACGGAGTTACTGAAAAAATCCAGGAAAATACCAAGAATAGTATTCACTTCACCTAATTTTAGGCACCTAGAGAAGAAGCATCTAGATCAGAAGTGGCTGTCCAGACTCTCTACACTCAAGGAAAAACACAGATGCTTCTGGGGTATGATTGGCAGACATCTGAAGTTAAACAAACATGAGTCCTACCCCAAAAATCTACTGAGCAGGTGCAAATACACCATGAAATTCAGATTCTCAAAGTTGTTTCCTTGATCCATCTCAGTTAATAATTAAGATTCTAAATGCTATTCGTACTTTAGCTGTAGGATACACACTCAATTTCAACAGAAATAAGGAAAAGAAGGAGAGGTCCAAGTCAGGTTCTATGATGGCAGAAGCTACAAAATTTACAAAACATGGGGAAAATGCTCCAAGTTGTGTCTTTACAGACTTTAGCAATACTCTTTCATCACATTCATTGAACGAGAAACAGGAAATAGAAACGAGATCACAAATGAGATAGCATTTGCACTTTGGGACAGGACTAAAAAATGTCACAGAAACCTAGAAATTTCCTGGAATCCCTGAGACTAACAAAACTCCTTAATCTGGAAGGTGCTTTCACTGAAGTTATGCAGGTGGAATGGGAAGGAAAAATCAGGAGGCTGTAAGCAGTACTTAGGAAACAGTCTTCTTTCTCCTGGCTCAGGTATGTCTAGATATGTTTTATTTTTCTGTTCCTCACAAAGCATTTTACTCCATAAAACAGTGCAGTCCTTTCTATATCTAGTAGAGAATGCCTACCTTGTGTCTAAAATGGAGAACAAGATCCCGAGGAGACAGACCTGAGACACCAAAAAGAGAGCAATTATTACAGTTCGACAGCTGATAGGGATACTAATTCACTTCTTGTCACCATTTTTCAGTGAGAGGGAGATCCCCATTATGGACTCTGTGTGAACCTGGTTATTTCAATAGCAGAATTCATACAGAATCCTTTTTTGTTTTCAGCAGGAGCAAGAATTCATGGACAATAGAGACAATAACATGAATAGTTGTGCTCTGAGTTAACTCCTGTTGGCTGCCACACAGCATTAGGGAAACACTGAAGTAAATACTACACTGTGCATTCAGAAAACACAAGGAAGAGTCAGAACTGGGTGGTGAGGTATCCTAAATAACAGGTAGATGCAAGCTTGAATAATTTGATGGTGTGGGGTGCTCAGTCTAAAAATTAAGAAGGTATTGTTTATCAAAAGCAGATAAACAGCTGCTAGTCAGACTCTTAGGTCAAGGAGTAATATGGCTTTAAACCTGCAACTAACTCCTATTATGAAAGCAACACTACATTTTACATTTATTTAAATCCATTAATAAAGAAATGCAGACCTCTGGTGCTTAATCTATTAATGCACATAAACAAATTAGCTCAGGAGAGGCATGTGTTGCTTAGTGTAACATCATCTCTGCTGCTTTGTGTTACAAAACAAGTCACTTACCAAGATAAACTTGTGACCCTTCTAACGAAGTATTGCCCAAAGAACTATTCATATGATCATAAAGTTCCTGTAAAAGTTAGAACAAAGGCAAAAAAAAACCCCAGAAGGTGTTAATGGCACATGGTCACACAAAATCCAGAATAATTAAAATTCCCTTATTGAAGGATTTCAGTGGCTTATTCCAGAAAGAAAGCAAAATTTTACTAATGCAATCAACAGAGATACAGGCTGACAATCACACTCGTATCTCACTACAAATCAGAAAGTTGATTCTCTGTCAGATTAGGTTAGTACATTTAGTTCATGTTAAAGTATTACAGGAGCTGAATAACTGAATGACCTATGCAAAATGAGTATTTGAGCACTAAATTAAAACACTAAAGTTTGTGGCCAAACACTGAAAGCGGTTCTGTACGGATTTTACTGCAAAGTTACCTTTAGAATTGAAATTTGTGAGAAGTCTTTTTCTTCAAAATATGCATGAGTGATGAGTTGCAGCTTTGCCTGAAGTAACCCATACAAAGGCTTGGAAGAAAAACAAACAAAAAAGCAAGTGAATAAAACTATTCAGTCACTCATTTTGAACTTTAATCTTCTTCCATGCTTATCTTGCAATACTGACACTTTATTATACATGGAGTTCACAGATGAGCAGTCCTCAGTGGCTAACTCCCAGCATCCTTCTCTTGTGCTCATTTTAAATGATGATAATTTCATTTTCTTTCCATTTGCATGTACCATACTCTCACTGGACATCTTTCTGGAAAAACAGTTTCCTGCTTTAACACTGCTCATGTAGCTCCAGTAATACTGCTTTCTTCAGCTTTAAGCACAAAAAGAATTTCTGTTCCCTGCCTGGTGACCAGCAGCTTTTGCTGAATAGGTAGAAATAAACGATATCTCCTCAAAGTAAGAATATGATACATGTGTGGCTATCAGAAAACCTCCCTCACAGCTGAAGGTAGTAGCCACTCTCTCCAGCTACTGTGCTGGATGATCTTTAAGGCCCCTTCCAACCCCCGCCCATCCTATGATTATACTAGCCAAACTCCTCAATTCTACCACATGAAATTGAGTTAGTAGCATTCAAGAAGGATCAAAAGTGCAAATAGGTATCCTCATCCATGACAACAGGCAGACACTTTTCCAATTACAAGTGGATACCACAACTCAAGGCAGCTCACTCAAATGCCAAGCCTTCCAATTCAATTTTACTTCAGTATTTTGTTACTCCGCAATGGCTAAGAGAGATGTTTGAAGCCAAATGTTCCAAATATGAATATAGAAGAACAATTAAGGTTACCTGAAAGTGTTTTAGGAGTTAAACAAACATTCTTACCAGCTGACTGAGAACACAGACACTTTTCTGTACAGTTTCTCGGGTGATGTCTGCTTGCCGTACTTTTAATGCCTAAGAAGTAGAAGTATTACAGTATTTTTACCCAAACACAATTTCAAAAAGAATTCTTTCCCAAGTCTAGTTGCCACATCCTACCCCCCGTATTTAAACAAAATCCTAAAACTGGCTATCTTCAATGGTGGAATATTCAAACCATGCAACAGTACGCCCTTATGTTTTCAAAAGGGATAGGCTGGGAAGGACAGGCAGGGGTGTTGTCCCCTATGTTAAGGAATGGCTAGATTGTGAAGAGCTGCCTCTGAGAAACACCCACAAACAGGTTGAGAGTTTGTGGGTAAAAATCAAGGACAGCACCGACAAAGGAAAACCGGCTGGGATGTACTACAAGCTGCTTGATCGGGGGAGCCTGATGACAAGGCCTTCTTGCTTCAGCTACAGGAAGCATCGTGCTCACAAGCTCTCATCCTAATGGAGGAATTCAACCACGTGGATGTTGGCCAGGAAAGCAATGAGACTGTACATGCCCCATCCCTGGCAGCTTTCAAGGCCAAGCTGGATGGGGCTTTGAGAAACCTGGTCTAGCGGGTAGCATCCTGCCCATGGCAGGGAGTTGGAACTAGATGATCTTTAAGGTCCCTTCCACCCCAAACTATTCTATGATGATTCTATGATTCTACCTAGTAAAAAGGGTCATAACACTGACAGGTCAGAGCTGTATTCCCATCTCATTGCGCCCAGCAAAGATCCAAATACAGCTGTGACAATCGGCAAAGAACTGTTTAAAAGACACTAGCCTGAGAAAAAGGCAACAGCCTGGAAAAGGAAATGGCATTTTAACTCAGGGGCATGTACGGGAGAGAAACCACAACAAATCACTTGCTCTTATCTAACATCATCTGTGAAAATGGACCAGATCAAAAAGTCTCTGCCTAGAAATTGTTTGTTTCATACCCAAGCATCTTTTTCGAGCCACCCATGAAATAAAAGCTTATCCACAAAATAAGCTACATTCTCAGCCAGAACAAACGGTCCCAGCACTTAACAGCAAACCTAGAAATGGTGAGGGCAGAATACAAATTATTCACTTAACTCTGCAAAACAGAAAAGGTATGGACTGCAGCCCACACATCAAAAAGGACAGATGGAGAGAGTGCTAGAGCTGTTATATGAAACACATTGGGTTTTATTCTAGTTGTTCTAAAGAGTTAATTTTAAACATCTATTTATCTTCTTAAGTGGTTACTAAAAAGCATAAACTGGAATCAAGTGCACAATAAAGCCAAGTTATTGCATAGTTAAATACAGCAAGACTCTAAATCCCAGAATACAGTGAAGGCTGGTGCAAAACAATGAGTGAATGAAAACCAACACGGAATTTAGTTCAAAAGAAACGGCATTAAAAACTGCATGTGTAAAATTTCTCCTAGAGCAAGAACAGGAACTTGAAATATAATCAAGATGTAATTAACACAGAAACAGAGTACATAAACGAGTCATATATTCAGAGGGTGTAAATTAAAACTCAAACACACATGACATTCCAGATCCCTGGCAATTCACTGAAAAAAGAAGTAATTTTAAAAGAAATTTGTAATAACTTCTCAATTCTAAGTGCACAGATCATACTACCATTACTGATTTTGAAAACATGGGATGATTTTAGTAGATCGAGTACTTAATTTACTCAGTGTGATAAGGTGCACACTGTAGCTCTCCTCAATGTTTCAGCTTTACTGCTAACGTTTGGTATTGCTAAGCAGCTACCATGAATGGGAAGATTCCAGTCTACTCTGCAAGTGTACTTTTGGCAAAGGAAGTAGGTGAAGAGAAACATCCCTACACTTGCATGGTTAGATCCCAGGAAGTACTCAAATTCTCTGTGGGGAGAAATGTCAACTTTTTCCACCCAAAAAGCCTACTTCCTGGAAACTTAACTTTTCCATCTGACAAACTGTCAATTGAATTTTGCTCCTTGGTGCTGATGGCTGGATTGGCTCTCAAGAAACAAAATGTATTTTTCAATTGCCTTGAACATTTCAAAAGATCACAATACACCTGCTGATGTAAGGGAAAGAATAGTTCCCAGGTTCTGGAGCTACATACTTGTGAGCATTTTCACAGACTTTCAATGTAAGACAATCATGCAGTTTCTGCCTGTTGGTGTAATGCAAGCCACTGAATTTTAGGTTTGTTAATGCATCAAGACTATTATTTCATTAATATAATTAATTCACAACTTGAAAAGTTACCTTTGCTTCAATCTGCCGATAGCAAGAGACACCATACACTGTGGTTCGATCCCCGCATTTCGGCGGCAGATGGAAAAACACGGTATCTAGAAAAAAAGAAGAGACTATTTCGTAAGTCACTAACAAGAGTTCAGTATATTTATCCTCAGCATCACTCATTTATAAAAGGTTTACTGCTGAAAGTGCTGGCACACACTTATTTCCTAAAATAAAAAAAAAGACAGAAAAAGGAAAAAGTCACGTATAAAGCTATGTCTAGACCCAAATTAGTTTTCACACTGCAAGATAATTTGTGGAAGAATCTCCAGCTGTGCAGGACAGCTTCACGTTTAGCCAGACCAAGCAGACACGGCTTTTCAGAAGCAGCTATTGATAGCAGAGAAGCATCACTGAAACCTACAGGCATGCTGCTTTCCCAATTCAGTACAAAGGAGCAAAGGCAAGGCACTGTGAGTCAGCGTGTACAACTGGGAGTGTGATGCCATTAAGAAGACAAACAAAATCAAGATAGGAAAAAAACCCCAAACACCAAGGAGGATACACACAGTTGAAGGGTTAGAGCAGCTGCTACCACTGCCAACGTAGATATCTGCACTACCAACCAGCACTATACTAACAAAAAGAATTTGTGAAACCTGTGCAAGTGCAAAATGAAAATGAAAAGTATCTATAAAATAGGAGAAAAGAAAGACTTTTATGGCTTGAGATATACAAGTACACCGACACCCACCCACCCACACACCTGCTACTACTGCAAAAAAGTTGCTAAATCCCAAGTAAAGGAAAACAGTTGTCCTCTCCTTCCAAAACATATGTGAAATCTTTTTTGAAACCAACCATTAACCTTTTGTTTGCTTCACAGTAAGAAAATGAACAGGAGAGACAATCCCATACGCATTATGACCAACAGAGAGGGGGACTTTTTATAAAGAAGCTTACTCCCTTTATCAAGTTTATATTCTGGAGATCACCCAGGGTTTTAGATAGCCTGTAAGACGATTTCCTGTACCAAGTCATCCTCTTCGCACAAAGGCAACTATCCATGGGAATTAGTTTAAAACTCAAAAAACGGATATCTAATAAAGTTACAGTAAATGAAATACAATTATTATCAGAAAATCTATTTGCCTGGTTCAAGCTCACGTGTATTCTTGCCTACAAAACACAAGGACACGCATTTCTGCTTTGCTGCCAATGCTTTTTTTCCTTACCAAAAAATAAACATTTATATTCTTCTAGTACAGCAACAAAAACACTCAAAGTTGAGTATTAGCTGGAATGGTACTGAGACAAGAGGGAGCAGGGAAATGCAGCTGTATGTGATTTTCCTAGCCTTGAATGTAGCTTACTTCTTGTAATGTATTTAACAACGCAGAAATTCAGCAAAAATCGTGACCCAGAGCAGGGTCAGAGACACTCTTACTGCTGCTAGGAAAGGGAATATTTTGATAAACTTCCTTTGTTTCCAAATGAAATCTTTGAAAGCTGGACAATAAGGAAGCTAAGTATATCAAGTTAAAAAAAAAAAACAATTAAAAGTATTATTAAAGGGTTTCTGTGATTTTGCTGTTTAAAGTGACTTCTTTGTTTGTCTGCTCTGCAGAAAAAAAAAGATGAAACAACTGACCACAAATATAAATGTCAGAGATGAATAGAACTGCTAATAAAGGAATAAAGACAATACTAAAAAAAAAAAAGTGCTGTGAACTTGCTAGTGACTATATGGCAAATGGATATTTCTATCTTTATTCTGCCGAAAAATACACGTTTAAAGCTCACGCCATTATACTGACATGGCTTTCCACGACTTGTAGGTCATTTTAAGAATCTCTTAATTAGTGCAGGAGAGTTTATTCACTCTTCAAAGAACTTCTGAAAACCCAGCAGCTTTGCTTTGTGCTAGAACTACGCAAAATTGATACATAACCCTTAAGTTTTTATTGACATCAGAATTCTTGATACAGGAGGTACACCTTTATGATCTACTTTCACCTAAATTCTGAAGGAACATATCCTTGCCAATGTATTTTCCAACTTAAACAAAAAGTGCAGGAAGTCTAATAGTAAAAAGAATCATTGGTCAGCTGTTCAGATATCAGATTTTTTCTCTGGGTTGCAGTAGAAGTACTCACAACTTTTCTCTCTCATTTCTTACCTTCCTGATAATTGTGAGCGCCGTCCGGCAATGCAAGAAATGGCAAGTACTTCCATTCCTCTGGTAAACTGTGGCTGTCATGTCCTTCTCCAGGTTTTAGGGGAGGATAGGAAAATTCAACCTAAACAAACAAATGAAAACAAAGGGGAGAAAGAGAGAATACATTACAGTTACCAAATAAGCAGGCCTCTGTGATTCAGCCTAGCACTTTCTTCCTACCAATGTTATGGAAAAAAAAGTGGTTTTCTTCCAACTAGCATTCCTTCAATGCACCCACACACTGACTCGTGTGGTTTAATTGACATGCTCCGGGCAGATTTGGCTTCTACAGCCTAATTCCTTTTCCTCAAGAGAAATGTAAAAGGTCTTCAAGCAGAAAACAGCACTCAAGAGCTGAATACCTTCTTCCCCGTGTCCCCAGAGCCAGCAGCACATTGCGATACCTGCAACATCAGCAGGGGTCATTGCTGGGGCACACATATCCTGAAATCAGATTTGACTTCTGAGCCCTTCAAGTGCTCGTGACTAGGTAATGCCAACACATGCAGGCCTCTATTTTACCCTATAAGATGTTGAATCATCTCAGAAACTATACTAACAACAAAACACTGGTTTATAAATTTTTATGTCCCTGACTGCAACATGTTCTACACAATGGCCCAAAGTATCTCCTTTTCCTTTCACTAAAAAATTCTGCTTTTCAATTTTGCCTTTCATTTATTTGCCATTTACCCCTTTTTCCTAGAAACAGGGATAACTTTTCCATTCCTTGCACTGCACTACACATCTACCACAGATCCCCACAATCAGCATCTTTACAGTGCAACTTTTTTTTTCCTATGGAGACCGCTCTGGGTTTCCAGCCACTTTCACCAACTCTTTTCCAGGTGGCATTTCTTAATTTACTGAACAAAATCTAAACACAAATTTCTAAGTAAAAGAAACTGTTTACTGATACTGCAACTTCTCTCCAAGGATATTTAGTTAGTGAGCATAACTAGTGAACTGTAAAATGTATGTACACATGGAAGATAAAAAGCATGATAAAGCAAGCATACAGGTAATCTTAGCATTTGATGGATACTGAAATAAAATAGTAATAATAATAATAATAACAACAAAAGAAAAAACCTGTGAAAGATGAGAGTACTAGGGAAAAGTGAAATTCTTCACCTTAACACACGATGTCACTGTCTACAACTGTTGCCAACCTGAGAAAAAGGCACAAAGGTCAAGAAAACACTACGAGAAATCAGCCTTGCTACCCGCTGTATCAACTTTCAGTTTTCTTATTCCTTGTTACGGTGGGTTGACCCTCGCTGGACACCAGGAGCCAGCCAAGGTTGCTCTATCACTTCCCTCCTCACCCAGGTAAAGGAGAGAAAATATAATGAAAGGCTCATGGGTTAAGTGCAGAGAGGGATACCTCACCAGTTACTGTCATAAGCAAAACAGACTTGACTTGGGGAATTTAACTTTATACCAATAAAACAGAGTAAGATAATAAGAAGTAAACCCAAATCCTGAAAACACCTTCTCCCTACACTGGCATGGGTTAATTCATGCCTGGACTTAACTTTATTCCTGATTCTCTACCTCCTCCCCTAGCAATGCAGAGGGACAGGAATGGTTTGCGGTCAGTTCATCACACGTTGTCTCTCCCTCCTCAGAGGGAGGATTCCTTCCCCTTCTCCAGCATGGGGACCCTCCCCCAGCAGGCTGCTCCATTAACTTCTCCAAAGTGAGTCCTTCCCACAGGCAGCAGTTCTTCATGAACTGCTCCAGTGTGGGTCCCTTCCACAGAGTGCAGTCCTTCAGGAACAGATTCCAGCACAGGTCCCCTGTGGGGTCACAAGCCCTGCCAGGAGCCTGCTCCAGCACAGGCTTCCCACAGGGCCACAGCCTCCCTCAGGCTTCCACCTGCTCTGGCATGGGGGTGTCTACAGGCAGATCTCTGCACCACAGACTTCAGTGGGCTGCAGGGGAATAGCCTTGCCTCACTGTGGTCTTCACGACAGACTGCAAAGGACTCTCTGCTCCAGTGCCTGGAGCATCTCCAGCCCTTCCTTCTTCACTGGCCTTGGTGTCTGCAGGGCTGTTTCTCTCACATACTCTCACTCCTCTCTTCTCTGGCTGCAATTTGCTTCTCTGCAATAACTTTCCTTCTTAAATACATGATCCCAGAGGTGCTACCACCACCCAATGGGCATTGACCAGCCCTGGGTCTGTCCTGGAGCTGGATGGCATTGGCTCTGTCAGACACGGGGGAAGCTTCTGGCAGCCTCTCAGAGAAACCACCCCTATAATCCCCTGTAACTATTAGGAATCCATAAAGTCCCTTAAACAAAATACGCCACTAAGCAAAAAAGAAGAGCATCTGACTTCCAAATGAGAGACAAACACTGGAATTAGCATCCGTATAAGGAGCAGAGAAACTGTCTGCCATTTAGTACACACATACATCCTGAGAATTCCCTGCTCTCCTTTTCAAGTCACAGATAAGAAAATTAAAATGGTACAAGTTTCACGTAAATATCTGCAATATCATACCTTTTGCTGCTGTTCAGATTCAAATTGGCTGGCCAAAAACACTGTTTACAGAATTATTACTGGAATCTTGCAGGAGTAACTTTAGCAATAAATATAGCACATTTCCTAAGTTTAAAACATAGATAGTCAAGAAGCATCTACACTTATGTCCTGACTCAGGTATTTTATTTCACTGCATGGCCAACAGAGAGGAATTCAGATTCACCCTCTGAAGGAGCTTCTTTCTAACAAATACAGAAGAAACCTTGAGTTCCTTAGATTCCAGCAAATACCTTCAAAGCATCATTCCTGACAGAGAAATTAAGGATTTAAGACATCACTGCTTCCAAGCACCTTCAGAATTACAACTGTATTTTGCACTCCAGCCACATAACGAATTAGGAGACAAATTTAAAGGAAAGAAGGATGAGATGAGTCAAGCTACATGAAAAACACGTATTCACTAAAGAATACTCCTTTTTAAAGTCCAGAATAAAGCCAAGAAATCTGGCTCCTGTGTTCTTTTGACAGTGTGAAATTTGCTGAAGAACTACTTTGTTCTAGCTCACAATATGCTATCAACACTTCAGCTGCTATCAGATAATCACAGCAACAGGGATTTCTGCAGGCTCTGTCTCTTCCAGTTTCAATAAACTGAACCAGCATTAATGACACTGATGACAATCTTGTTTTCTATTAGTAGTCTTCTTTCAAAAATCTGTTTTAATATAGATTTCTGTATGCGTGTGTGTGTATAAGAGAGAAGATCACAAAGCTCAGATAAATCAAAACTAAAACTGCTTAAGTGGCCTTAAATAATCTATTTTACAGATATACTTTACGATAGACCTGATTTACATTATGAAATACTATTATTCCTCCTCCTTCCCAAGAGGATCCACATAGGAAGTATCCTGGTTTCTAAGGAGGAATCACATTCATGTAGTTTAATAGAATTGCTGCTGGTCAAACTACCAAAAGGGTAGAAGTAACAAAGAAACAGGAAAAAGGACAATCCAACAGCAAGAAGAGCATGCAATGCCCTGGAGGACTTCCTTTCATTCCTCCTCCAACTTAACAGTTCCAGTGACAAGAAAGTTTGACTTTTTGATATTAAATAAGCAGTCACTGCAGGTAGGATTCATGTCAGCTGACTATATGTCAAAAAGCAAGATCTCTGAGGCAGTTTTCCTAAGCATTCTGCATGGTCAGAGAAAACAGACATCTGCAGAGGATGATTCATCTGATCTGCCTCTTTTGACCACCTCTGAAGAGAGCTAGCTTTAAGTCTAACTTGCTGATGACTGACTTAATGCAGAAACTCACCCTAACTGTTTCCCATCCTCTAGATGTTCTGCTTGATTTCTCCAGCTCAATTTGCAGACTTGCATCAATTGCAGTTAGGAATCTTTTGTATGGAAAGAAACCACTATTTCAAAACCAAAGTATTATAAGAACATTGAGCAGCCATAAAAAAATGGCTAAAACCTCACTGAGCAGTGCACATGGATAAAGGTGGTAATAATGGGGTAAATAGAATCTCAGTTCTATCACTTCTGAATTTTCAAACAACTGAAGTCTCAGTAAAAACCTTCTCCCAGCCTGCATGTGCAAACTACAGTGTAGTGCTCCTAGGGAAGGCAACTTAAAAAGTTGTTTTCTCATCATTTTCCACCTTAAAACTAAGACAAACCATGACAGGGGGAAGAGAGGAGACTACTGAAGAGATCTGTCTCACAGCTCCTTTTCACCCTCTTCACAGAATGAAGAAAGAGGAGCTCATTTTTAATTTAAATATAATGGCTTTTTATGTAAATCCATCCATATATGCATGTGCATGCATAAACATGCACTTAAATGTCCCTGTATGTCATTAATATATGTATCATTACAAAAATGCCCACAAATACGAGAAATAAAATCTTTTCATAAAGCCCAGTAGTCAACAGGAACAAAGAAATACACACATTTTCAGAGCTGACTGCCAGAGAAAATTTTACAGGTTTGTGTCTCCTCAGTTGAATTAAACACTCCTCAACAAAATGAAATTCAAATTCAAAGCCGAACTCCTGAGGGACCTCAAAATAAACTACATAAAACATGAATTAGTATCTCCACGCACTGCTTACTCTTTCAAATGTCAGGGATCTTCACTCTAGCTGGAAATATTGCTCACACCTGTCAAGGGGTTTTGATGGCAATGCTTTTTGCCTGTTCAGACTGTCATGTTCTGTAAGCAGATAGGTCCTGATGGATTTCAGAACTAAAAACAATACAGAATATTGTCTTGAGATTTAGGGGAGAAATAAATAACTCTTCACTACACAAAATACTTCAACTCTCGTGAATTATCAAGTTACAATACGTATTTTTAAAAACTACTTAAACAGAACTACAATTGAATTTCTGGAAGTAACATCTTTGATTTTTCTGAGATTCTGCAGCATTTACTAACCTTTAATATGCAGTTTGTATTGAATCTAACAGTTTGGATGCAAGGCACCAAGGAACACACAATTCTAGTCGTGGGGAAAAAAAGAATCCAGGCAATCTGGTTTTGTTCCTTGTCTTTAAAGGCACTTCATAGCCAGAATAAATTTACTACACATACATTAAGTCACAGTAAGAAAACATAAAAGCAGGCAAAGAAAAACTCATTTCAGTTCCTACATCTAAGAACTAACATGATAGTTTCTCTTTAAGAAAAATGCATTGATAGTATCTTCTACTAAATTACAAGTACACAATCAGAAGAGAGGTTAAAAAAGGACACTGATAAAAGAGGAATTTCCAAATATACGCGCATGTCCACCTAAACTATCGCACTCGAACATTGAACAGGTAGTTGGCATTAATTTCACATTCAGGTAAGGCTGTTCTCCTTATCTGTGAAAAGTGCTTAATTGTTAATCAAAGTAGGATCCTCAGTGAACACTAAACAGTGATAATTTAAAATGTGCTGGCAAGTCATTATAACCTTTCCATCCTGCCCACTTCATCTACTATCACATTTGAATTATAGTCACAATATAAGCTTTCCTCTTTAGTTTAACAGGTATTTTGGAAGATTTCAGACATGAAAAAACATCTGGACCCAAGTAAGTTTTTGCACTGGTACAACGGAGAGATTATTTAATCTCAAAAAAAATCTGAAATATTTATAATGACAGTATTATGTTAAAGAACAAGGATGCTTTCAGTAAGTTACAGAATCTAATTTAGAGGAAGCAAACCCATTCCGTACTCTAAACAATTGCTTTGATGATTTCTCCCATTGCTTCCACTGCAACAAACATGTAGGATAATTGCTTGAAATGAAGAAAAGGAGATCAGCAAAACCCACTAATTACATTTCTATTTAGAAAATCTTTTCCCTTCATAAATCATTACAACACATTTAATTTCAAGGATACCAACTCTTCCTCTCTGAGAAAGAAAGAAAGGCAGAAATATGCTAGAGTATAACTCTAAGCAGCAGTAATCAAAAAACCCCAACAGATGAAAATTACACCTAAAACTTGATACCTCTTTACAAATAAGCCAGTATTTGTTCTTCACTCAAAGTAGGGATTTCCAAAATTGGCTTTTCCAATTTATTAATCCTGGCATAGCCAGACCCAGAGAAGACCAGCACACCAATGACCTTATCTGAATCACCATAACAACGGCAGCACACAGCCAAATGAAAATATAAGAGCATTGTTGATCTTTCAGCACTAAGAACAATTTATTATTTAAATAACAATGGCATTTCAATTACAAACTTTCCCCATTTTTGCACGCAGAACCAACAGATCAGAATCTGCAAGCTGAAAAGCCCACACACATAACAATAATGCCTATGCAGTAATATAATTACCTCTAACAGCAGAGTTTTAAATACATGTTATACATTTATATAAATACAAATATTTGTATATGTATAATACATGTATAAATGCATACAAAAATATATATGAAGAATATATATAATACATACTCATGTATTTTAAAATACACTATATACACAAATAGCAACAGTAAAAGAAATCCCTGTATTACAAGGAGGCAGGGCATAATTGTTTGCACCCTTTGAGTTCCTGAAACTGGTACTTCCTCACATTCCCACATTGCTAAAGCCATACACTAGCCACTTACACAAGTTCTAAGGCACCATTTGTACGCACAATATTACTATTTAAGTTTGCTTCAAAAACTCTGACTAGGTTAGCAAAGTTCTGACTCTTACTGAGGCACTTAAAATAACCTGAAACACCAAAACCTGTGTTTTCAAAGTCATGCTAGCATGCACTCTACACACTCTTTCCAATTATTTAACAGTTCACTTTTTATAGTCATACAGTTCAAGACCTGCATAACTCCTATGCTTTGGAACTTTGGCTCTTACCAGTCTCTTCGAAGAAAGTAAACAACAAAAAACCCCCACACACTCCTCCCAGAAAAGGATCTTAATACTACTGCAACCATTCCAGCCAAGGGGACTTGCTAGGGAATTCCGTGCCATCAAGACAAGATTCGTACCATTACAGAAAGCAAGAATTCATATAGGATGAACTCTGGCAAGAGAGAGCAGCTTCCCTGATTAAACAAGCGAGGGCACCCTAATCTCTACCCCTAACAGAGATGTCTGTCCAACACAGCAGCCAGTGGAGACTGGTGTCAGCAGCAGCCAATTGTTCACCCACAGATTGGCTCTAAATGCCCATCTTGGTGCCCATGGGCTCTTGATGAGCACACCCAGCTACAACGACTGTGGCATTTCCCCTCTCCAAGGACAGCACCCAGGTCTCACACATGAGACTCAGACACGCAGCCTTTCCCCAGCTCTGCTTCACGCCTTGGTTCCCAGTAGGAAGGAGCCGGCAACAAGTTGACAAATGATACACTGAATCCACCTTTCCCTGGCGAAATGGAGGACCAGGACAGCAGGCACACTTCTAAGCACTTTTACTCATGGATTTAGAAATAGCCATTGTGCGTCATTCATCCAGCATCTACTGCTGAAGCGATGCAGTCCAAGCGAGCCATCACTCGGTCTTATGAGCCAACAAGCATTCAGGCTCTTTGCCTCGGGATATCTGATGGGCCCAGAATTGCTCTTAGTGAATTTGCCCCTTCCTTACAAGTTTCAACATCAGAATTACTCCTGAGAGCCAGCAAATCTGGCTCACTACCACGTAAGAGGCTGAGAAGCTGCACAAACACAGTAACATAAGGAAGCACAGAACACACTGCTCTCAGTAACCCCAAGGAAGCTGGCAGGCAGCCCCGTGTCCTGCCCCCCAGCATGTTGGGGCAGGCAAGGAACTTCCTTTCACATCTTGTGCCCACAGCTTTCTTTGCTTTTAGAAACAGCATGAAACAGCATGCTGCCTAGGTGTATTAATTCAGCACCTCATACGAGCTATGAGACGGATTACCAAAATTAGGCACAGATCACGAAGTAAGGCAATATTAGGACAGGGAACACAAAGTTGAGTCTTTCAAGTTCCAATTCACTCCAGATGGAGTGACCTCTGTTCAGTGTTTCTACAGCTTTGAACCTCCCTCTATTCCATATGTATGTAAATTATGCTGCCACCTACAGGTGCCAAGACCCCGAGTCACTATTTGAAAACATTCTGAAATAAATAAATGAAAGATGAAACAGAAGTACAGAAATACATGTTTTATTGATTTAGCATTCATTCATTTATTTAAGAGAAAGGCCAAGATTCCTGGCACAGGATATTTAAATAACTACTCAGATGTTATGACACATACAAAGAACAGACAAATCATAAGATGAAAGTTAACTATGATGACTATGGGAAGCATTACACAACTGCAAATGGATATTTAGGAACCTTCTCTCAACTTGCACATCAGGGCAACTATGGAAAAAATATCCAGAATGGAATCTTTCCTTCAGTAAGCAATACTTTACTTCCCGGGCAGGACTTCACAGAACTGACTGCAAGATTATCGAAGTACAGGGCTCTTTGAAAAACTAAACAAAGAAACAAAACAAAGAAACAAACAACTCAACCATATCCCAAAGTTTTTCTTGAACAATGAACACTAAATACAATGTAAATGGATTAAACAGACATGCAGAAAATGGAACTCATCATTAACTCTACACAAGAGATCAGAATCTGCAGTACTGTTTACAGAAGTACATGTATGCAGCAATTCATTGTGTATTTAAAATTATTAGAACCCCATGCCAATTAGAGTAGCCTTACAAACAAAAGCTAAAAGCTTCTTTAAAAGTCACAACCTGTTGAGCATAAAATCCACATATTTTAGACAAAAGACTAATCTTTCATAGTTGATGTATGCTATGATTAACTTTATTAGAAGATTTCATGCTCATAATGGTCCTTTAAAGTGCTTTAATATTATTAAAGCAGGGAACAAAACCAAAGGAACTGTGCTAATGTTTACAGGTTATCATCAACAGAAACAGGAACAAAGCACTTTAGCTTGATTCCAGTCTAGTTCCTTTTCAACTTATTTTTGATTCTGTTGTTCCATTAACAAGATCTTGTTTAATCACTAGAAGAGATTACCTATTGCATAATACCTCCCCACTGTGCTCCCCCAAAACGAAGACACAAGGAATTTAAAGACAACAAAGCATACACTCCACTCGCATGTTTAAGAGCATCAAGCACATCTAAGAGGATCACAGCAACTACTGGAGTGACAAAAATCAAGAAGAGAAAAAAGTAATTCTCCAGTAAAGCAGAATCTTAGAAGAAAGGCAGCAAACAAAACAGGGACTAAGGTTGGAAGTGTTCCCCTGAAACTTCCCACCTATGGAAATGGAAGAGAACAACTTCAATATTTCCCTCTTGAAAAAATGTGCTGCAATCAAGAGACCCGGAAATGTAGGCTGTTCTCAACAGTTGATAAAAAGTGCGGGCTGACCTGGCTCATTCCTTAGACATCTCCTAGTTCTGCAAAATCAAGCCTATGCTGCCAGCACTTCTGCTCAAAGACACCTGCTTCCTAGGCACAAGTGAAAAAGGCCATGTGCACAGATTGCTCAGGCCATGTCAGGTGCCAATTTCTGCAGATCACAACAAGCACCATCTTCCAGAGCTCATGTATGTGAAGCTCTCAAACGATGAAGATCACATACACAATTCAGGAAGGGAAGAATTAAAGGGCATTCTTCCCTCTCAAAGATCGTATTCAGGCTCTTCTCTTACACTGGTTATCAGCTGTTTCACTCCTGATCTTAGGCTCCCTTTGCAAGCCAGGAAGAAAACCTCTGGTCAGGCAAAAGACGGGGATTGGTCTTCAGGCACAGTCCACGCAAAAACAGCCTCACGCAGACAAGCACTCAGACACTACTTTGGAGAAAGCAGGCATCACATTTACATTATAAAGTTCAATACCTTGAAGATCCTTACGGCAAACTTTGGAATTCCATGGAAATATGCCTTTTGGTATTTACAGTAATCCACTCTCATGTCTGTGGGAGTTTGAAATGTCATCCTCCACACAAGTACAGAGAAGCGGGTCAAGACACACTGCCGTTATTTCACAGATCAAACAAAGGCAAACAAAATTGATTGGCAGTGCGAGCATTCCAAGACGCACTTCCTCACCTTCCCTACCACTCCCAATTGAATTTTTTTCCACAACACAGTAAGAAATGCATATGATAAAGAGAGCCAAGAGTAACGTGGAATAATTTTAAGCTCTTTAGAGGATACATGAGACAACGGTCACCTACCGCACAAGGTCAGCAGTGATGTGCACAACTGCTCAGGACACCGAGAGCAGAAAAGCTGGGCCTTGCCCCAAATGAAGTGAGATTCTGTGTGGCCTCATTGGTGGTGACCCAGGGCCTGAGTTCACTCAGCTGTGATTATCTCAGAAGTCTTGCAGCACCAGGAGAAGGTGAGGATTGTTGTGGTAGGTCAGGCACTGCATCACCAAAAGGACCATGCACTTCCTCAGCAGCCAGCCAGAGGGTTTACAGGGACTTGTGCCTAGCTCTCCTACCCGCAAGTTTTTCCAGCTTTGCTGAAATGTTTCCGTCCTCTCCTTTATAAATTCATCAGTTCTCATTTTAACTCTGCCTTCAAAATGAATTATTTCTAGAGTACTTGTGATATTTTAAGCCTTCCTACACCCTCAGAGACTATTATCTCTCTGCTTCCCCATGTAAATAAAGCTTGGAGACAGAGCTCAAGTGACGGTCACAGCACACGTAATCATTGCTGGAGAACTGCACCTCAGGACTTTCAGACTTCTACCTTCACTATAAAGTAAAGGTCTTTCCCCGTATTTTCAACACAACTTGCATCTGCTAGTCAAGGTCTGCTCAGGTTACATTTTTGGTAGAGACTTCTATTATAAGGTAGGTAAGGACCTTCCACACCAGTTAATGCTTTCAAAAATTAAAGTGTTGTAAGGCAAATTAAGTGCTTCATGACTCACTTGTATTGAGAGAAAGTGTTTCATGATTCTGAAAAAAAGCTTTCCCCTTTTTTGCTCTGAAATCACTAGTCACTCACTACTGCAGTTCCTCAAAACTACTGAGGAATTTGTTATCAGACGCTCCAGAAGAAAGGCACAAATGGCCCTGAAGTCCAAGTCTTACCACCCTACACTGAAGCAGATGAACAGAACCTGCTGCAGTAAGTAATGAGTTGAGCAGCTACCAAAAAACATCAGACCATTTCTGCGGCAGGTTCCCCTTACTGCCACTTTGTGCCCCAATGCTTTTGTGCCTTCAGTTCTGCAGAGCCTGAGCAGTGTGTGGAACTCCTACTGCACCAAAATTGTGTGTGTTACATTAATGGGAGTTTGTGCTACTACACTGTGTTTGCTGTTACTTTTTCCTGAAGCCACTCCTCTTATCCATAGCAAAGAGGGAACAAAAAAGGAATTTTTAATGTTTTTCATTTCATTTCAGATGCACGAAAATCATGATTGAATGCATACTGCCCATGACGTCTGCCCATTGCAGGACATTTACTATCTAATGACTCACTGAGGAGGGTTCCCATAATAAGTCAGCCAGCATGTACAAAACCAAGAAACCAGTCACCCTGCCTGCTTCCTGCCAGTTGCCATTCCCTTCCTTAATGGGCCTCTTGAAAGTGTGTCAAATACTAGGTGGACCTAGTAGTTTGCAGCCAAGTTTCTCCTCCCATTCTCTGGACACTCTGCCATAACTACCTCTAATCCTTAGCAAAAAGAGACAGCAACCAGCACTTTTTGCTTATCTCCTTGGATTCACAATTCAACTCAGTAACCACGGGGCCCAGAGAAACAGGATGGCAATCTGCTCATGTAGACAAACAAATGCCTGCAGGTTCTCCAAAAGTTTACTCCATACTTGCTAGAGAAAACTCCTCCCAGTGTGTTGATAATTTTTAGTGCTTTAGTTTTCAGATAACACAAAGCCTTCATGATAGTGGGTGGCAACTGCCAAGCTTTTAACAATCGCCTGGGAAACTGGATCCTTGGACTAAACAATGCACATATGGCAAAACTTCACTTTGTCTCTTATATTCCAGCAAAAAGACCCCCAGTTAAACAGTCAGCCCTTGGAAGGAGCACGAGGAACAATTGTGGCGCTCATATTCCCAATCCAAAGGCACACAGAGATTCTCTGACTCTCCTTCTCTTTCAAAAATGAATGCATATGGATTGTTTTCCAAGTCTGGGAAAGAAAACGATATTCCTATACATTTCCAAATTGCACATCAAAGTATTTTGCATGTTACACATTTCTTATCCTATAAATTAATCAACAGGAAGAGCTGTACATTCAAAGTGATGAAGCTTCAGAAGCAAAGGCAGCTAATGAAAGAACCTAGCAACAAGAGATCCATAGAAAATCCAAACTCCACATGCATTTCCTAGCAAGACTACAGGGAAAAGAGGTGGGAACAGAAACCGAAAGGAGCCTTCTCAGGCAAACCAGGTTGATTCCTGTTAGGACAGGCAGCCTAGCTCTATGATCTCTCAAGCTTTCCAAATTCACTCTGAGTGACGTCCACTTGAGCACTGCTGTAGACCTTTGCTTTTCTGCACGTCACAGTTTCAGGTATGCAGCACATCCTCAGACAGTTCATATCCACTGGTTCTTGTACCAACACTCATTTAGATTAAATGGCTGTTTTCTCCTCCTCATTTTTAACTTTCCAACAGTTTCTTGGAATACAACTACATGTAATGCAGTGTTTCAATGAATACTTCAAAGGCCATTATCATTACTTTAAAGGTCATTGAGAGCAGCCGTGCAGGGAAGGATTTGGGGATGATGGTTGATTAAAAACTTGACATGAGTTGGCAACGCGCGCTTGCAGTCCAGAAAGCCAACCACATCCTGGGCTGCATCAAAAGGAATGTGGCCAGCAGGTCAAGAGAGGTGATTCACCCTCACTGGTTTTCTCCTTCTGCCTGTGTAACTGTCCTCTGCAGCTGTCCACCTGGCAAACAGAACCTGCGAAGCAACTACCTCAAAAGCAACCCACCAAAACAAGGCTTGGTTTTTGGTCACCTCAGTTCCCCATTTCAGCTTACCACACAACTGCCTCTGCTTTCCAGTTGTGAGTAGGCAGGAGAGAAAAACGGAAGAATGTTCCTGTACTTACAGAGGTGAATACAGACTCAAAATCTACTTTGTTAGCCTGTCTAGGGAAGCTCTTCTACATTCTCCTTGAATACAGACTGCCCAGGGACTATCTCATCCAATTCTGGAAGGGGGAATCCAAATTCATTTTTCTGAAAAGCGGATCAGAATTTATATGCAGAATTTATATGCATTGATAAACATCACGCGATAGGATTACATTCATTATCATTCTTGCCACCTGCTTTGGTGACTTAGCCTTGATCACGTGGTCTCATTTGTCTTCCAGACGTTTCCTTGTGTTTACACGTCCCAAGTTTACAGTTATTATTCATTCCTATTGCACAACTTCATAATGCACCCCATTTCTATCAATCCAGCATTCCTTATTGTCCAGCTCTTGCATGACTTTCCAGTTTTTCTCTGAAACACTGATTCCTCAAGTTTGTTTATCATAGTTCAATTTTATGGTGTAAACAATACCAGCACCACTTTCAATCTTGAGAAACACTTCTTGCAAGTACCTTTCAAACCAATAGTTCCTCTTCTGACTCAAATCTGATTCTGCTTCCTCTCCTTCATTACTCTTTACCCACGTACCAGCTCTTGCACTAATTCTCCTGTATCTCTACCTTAAAAATAAGTGTGATCTGTTATCAAGTTCCCAGCAGATTAGATCTACTCCATTTCTTTCACAGAGAAAGGAATTCAATCACTTATTCTTACAAAAGATGCAGGTCAGTCAGGCATGATCTATCTTTAGCAAATGCACATAGGACTCAGTCTACTTAGTTTCACGTTGTTAATTAATTCGTTCCTTCAAAAATTCTCTAGAGTCTTGAGTACTACTGATGTCAAACTCATTAGGCTATAGCTGTACAGCTCCTTGCCTCCAGTTCTTTTAGGAAACATTTTCCATAGTTCAGTAAAAATATGCTAAGTCAGAGGTAGGACACATTTAAAATTCCATTTCTGTTTAGCTTTCCCTTAGGCAGCCTTGCTGGTTGTGGTTCTACTGACTGTCATTCTATTCCTGCAGTTCTTCTCCCTGTGACTCAGCTACCCTGTCCCCTTCCCAAACTGCCTTCCTCTCCAGCTCCTCCAGGTCATTTCTTGAGACAAAGAAAACTTCAGTCCAGAGGTATTCTGACCTAATTTTTGACAACACCTCAAAATGTACTTCTACAAGCATTTTACTGGCAACAAAATAAAATTCACTGCTACTAATTTACAGTTTGGGGGTTTGTTTGGGTTTTTTGTTCTTTTTTTTCCTTGCATCAACACTGCTTAATGTGCAAGAAAATAAATACACACTCCAGAAGAACAAAAGAAATAAAAGCCTGGGTCTTTTCCAAGAGGCCAACGACAAGGAGAGGGCAAAAATATGCTCCTCCTCCTATAGAGACCCAACCAAGGCTCACGTTCTAATAGTGTTTGACAAGAAAGTGCCTGATAAACATCACAAACCTCACAATCCAGATGATACAATTACTTCACAGGAACTGATCCTGTGAACATCCATATGTGAAGAGCCCCCAGACACCCTGAGAAGAAAGGATGCATTAGAAAACCATGCACATCTTTCAGAAATTGAGTTATTGCACCTTAGCCTCTGAGGAACTGCGCTTGGATTTTTTGCTGAAGCTATAATTTAATTCTCAGCTACCTTGTATGGAATGTGTTTATGTCAGATCTACTCTTGTATAACAATAACCACCGCATTCATTAGTGTCTTGGCAATTATTTTTATAAAGGCCAAGAACTCACTATGGAAAAAGACTCGCTGGAAATCCAACATTATGTCTACCTGCTCCTGTCACAGCAAAGCAACTGTGTGGGCAGCTCAGCCGGGCAACCACATCTCCTGCTTCAAGGGTTAAAAAAGAATTAAAACAATCAGAGCATAAACAAGCTATGAAATACATGACATAAAACTTTCTAACTTACAGGCCACAGGAAGCAGTCAAGCATTTCATGAAAGCAGAGAAGAGACAGGCAAAGAAAACTTAAACCCAGGGTGGGCTTGTTACCCTGGGGCTGTTTGGTACAGGATGTACCTGTGAGCACTCAATGCTGGGCCAGCAGGGAGAGAGGAAGGTAGATTAAACACCATTTGGGTTTTTTTCCTCAGAATTCTCTGTCTGAACGCATTAAGCACGCACGACTCGAAACAGATACGGTGCCACGGTGTGCGCCGTCGCCCCTCATTCCCGGGAGCTCACCCCGCCGGCCCTCGCTCCGCCTCGCTCCCAGCGGGAGCGCCGAGGCGGGGCGGGAATGGAGGCAGCTCCATGACCACGAACTGCCCGGGGCGCGCCGAGTCACGGCCCAGCCAGGCATCCCACGGCCGAGGGAGGCCGCGGCCAAGAGGGGCCTCGCCGGCTCCCAGCCCCTCCTTTACCGCCCCCTGACTAGAGCGAAGCTCCCCGGCCCCGCCGGACGCACCCCTCCCGCGGGGGCTCCCGCAGCCGGGCAGGCGCCGCTCGGCGCGGGGGAGGGGACCGGGTGAGGGCCGAGAGGAAGCGCAGGAGCGGAGCAGAGAGGCGGGAGTCGAGGGGACACCCGCGCCCCCTCACCTGGCAGCCCTTCTTGTGGTGGAAGCCCACCACCACGATGTGCAGCACCGGACCCCGCTTCTCCATGGAGCAGCCCGGCGATGGCCGCGCCGGAGGATGCCGCCGTGCCCAGGCTCTCGCTCCGCCCCCCGGGGTCCGGCGGGGACGCAGCCCCGGCCGCCTGCGCTTCCGCACCGCCCGGCCCGGGAGGGCGGGCACGGCCCGCAGCACCGCCCTCCTCCCGCCCCTCCCGGCGCGGGTCGCGGAACTCAGGGTTAGTTAGGGTGGGAAAGACCTCCGCGATCGGTGAGTTCGGGTCGTACAGGTTAATGGCAGCCCAGAAAGAAGCCTGGGGGTTGTTTCGGTACAGTTTAGTCAGGTTGGTTACTGAAGGTTAAAACTGAGGAAAAAATCAAGGTAAGGCTTCTTCCCTCAGGTAAACCTCCAAGAAGAGGAGGCTGAGGGGGCACCTCAGCGCCTGAAAGGAGGCTGTAGCCAGGTGGGGGCCGGTCTCTTCTACCGGGCCTGCAGTGAGAGGACAAGAGGAAATGGCCTTAAGATGAGACAGGGGAGATTCAGATTACATACTAGGAAAAGAAATTCACTGTTAGGATGGTCAGGCATTAGAATAGGCTGCCCAGGGAGGTGGTGGAGCCACCATCCCTGGGGTGTTTATGAGGCCTCTGGCTCTGGCTCTGGATGATATGGGTTAGGTGTTACAGCGGCCGTGCTGGATGGACACCCGGACTGGATGACCTTTCAACCTTGATGATGATTCTATGATTCTATAAACATGTCTTAGTATACCCTAGAGAGAAGGCAGTTCAAAGACTTGTCCAGGAGCACGGGCAAATGTAGTGTGAGAGAAAAAAAAAATTAAAAACTGTATCTTACTGCACTCACACCATGATCCCTCTTTAACCTTTGTTATGATTCAATTCTGACTGCTTGAATCAACAGCCCTTGGTAGAGGCTATACTCTTAATAATTAAGATTCTCTGTGGAAATTGGAGGAAGCTAATCTTTTTGAAAGAACTATAGTGTGATATAATAGTGCTTAAAGAAAATCTCGTCAGTAACATGGTACCCAGGGGCTCAAATTATAACAATACAGCATGTAATCACATTGTTTTTCAGATTCAACAGAAGTGCTGTTATAGAAAAAGTATACTGCAGGGAACACAGGATAAGCTACAAGGAGCAATCCTTCTGGCAAAGAAATGGTTTCTTATTAGTATTAGCCTGTAACTGACAGTTTAGTATAATTTTTAAAAAAAAAAATGCATGCAATATTGGCCATTATCTCCTGCAGTAATGAGATACCCCCACAAAAGATGCATGTGAGTGTTTACAGTTCATTCTCAGCTCATTCAGGAAAGTGCAGTCTGGCATCCCTCTTACTGTTATGGATTATGCATTATAGAGGCATCTCAGTGGTAGTACTGGATAGCGGTGGTTTATGGTTTCTCTGAGTAGGTTATTAGATTTTTTTTCTGCTTGAAATTCTCTTTCCTGCTAAAGCAATAAAAATGTTGAACTGACAACATCAGTTTGGTCTAGGAAGATGAACTAGTTGACATCATCTATGTTGTTTTCACAGTTCACACTGCGTGTATTTATGAGAAAGAAAGACAAGTGAGAGCTGCTATGAAACAGCTCTCTGAAAAGTCTCAGAATTTTCCTAAGGGAATTTTCTTTCTCCATGCATAGCTAACAAATAGCAATGAAAACTCAGCCCTACAGTTCTTCTGTTACTCAGAGACTTTGCTTGAGAACCACCAGCTATGATATCATTACCATAGTAATTGTAATTTGTTAGTCATTCTTCAAGTTATAGCAATAATGCAGAGTTCTCAGCTTATGTGCAGTGAGACTTCTAGAGATGGATAACCTTTCCCTGGGTATTACAATAGTTTGTGCCTGAAAGTAGCACCAGAACTAAGCAGTGCCCACGGTAACTGATATCTCCCCTCTATCTGTTAGGTATAGTCCAACTTCCTAAAGAACAAAGCTCTGAATTTGTGGAAACAAGCACGTGAATAAAAAATAAATTTCCTTTGATTTCTGTTGAAGAAAAGCATAAAGGAAACCCTGGCATGGATCTGAGATTTGTATCTAACTTCTTCTGGATGGCAATCTCATGTCATGTTTGCAGTAGGTTTTCTTTGAAGTTCTTATCCAAAATGAATGCAGTCATTCCCCTAGAAAGTTAAAATAATCTATTTTTTTTTGCAGTCAGCAGGACCAAATGTAATTGGAATTGTACATTTAGTTGCATTAGGGCACCATGATGTAGGAGGCAGTGTTCCAAACAGGCTTCCCCATGAAAAATACTGTATTTGATCCCGTGGGAATGATGGTGTCATTCTCATGAGATTGATAGAACTCTCAAGCGTGCAAGCAAAAAAGGGGAGCCTGGATTGTTAAGGAGGTTTGCAGACACAAATGCAATGTATCTTCTCCTGCACCTGTAAAGAGGCTTAGACCTGGATGACAGAAACATTGCTCTCAAATCCTGACTGTTCTCCCCACACAAATAATCTCTTGTCCTGACCACTCTTGACATTTCCACTGCCCTGGGATCCCTGCTCGCTTTAGCTGGAAGGGTTTGCAGACCTCTAACTCCTGCTTCTTCAGATCAGATGAGACATGTTTGAAGAAGATAACTGGTCAGAATTGTTTCCTCAGAAAATATCGATTGTGAGTAGTAAAGCAGAGATCTGTTCCAGTGGGTTGTGAGGGGAGCAGAGAGAAGCTTGAGACCCCAGGTGCAGCTGTTAGTTATTTGTGAAGTAGGCACTGGTCTTTGGGGCCCCTCATCCAAATGCTCCCCCCTCCAAATACTAGCCATGAAAGGTGATAATTTTGGATGTAATTCTGTGCTGTTTTCCTCAGAAACTCATTTCTGCCCTGGTGTCCTTTGTGGAAGCTCTGGAGGTTGGCAACAGCAAGCACAAAAATCCTTATCACAACCTAATGCACACTGCAGATGTGACATGGACGGTCTGTTATCTCATTTTCTCCTTTTCAAGACTGACATAGCACTAAGTACAGGAGACAGCTAAAGCCAGACAACACTGACAGGAACGGATTGAAGGCTTAAACAAAAAGAAATAACGAGCATATGGTACATTCCCACAGTGGTTGTCAAGACAGACAACAAATATCTTTGAAGGTGGGCTAGAGAAATTGAAAGCAGACATATTCCAGAACGATGATCAGCCGCTGCAGTTTGGGTTTCGCTGGCAGCTCAGAAAGCTGCCGGTCCACTCGGTGGGGAGGATAAATGGTAGTGAAGGCTCAAAATGTACAGGATACACATATATCTCATTCTATTCCTTTTCTTACTCCTGGTTATTGCCACAGTCAGAAAAGGAAACAAAATGCTTTTTAGTCTGATCCTGTGTGACAGCTTTTTGGCACCTGTTGTTGGCTTCGTCTTTTCCCAGCATCTCATTTGCCCTTGGCCCCTGCATTGGCAGAAGTGTAGGGGCAAAGGTATCAGTGAAAGGGAGGTTCATCTGTTCAGTGTTTTGTGCTGTTCTCTCTTGTTACACCATGGCCATTCAGGGATTGCTCTCTTTGTGGCTGGTACTTGAATACATGCACTTCTGTTTTTTGTGCTTCATTTCACTGGGGTCTCTTCGCTAACAAGTGTGCAGAAGCAGCCAAGGTAAGCACTTCCAGGTGCTGAACACTCAGTAATTCCATTCATGCACAATCATTCCAAGCTCCGTAGCTGGGAACTGTGGAAGAAAAGGAATGACAGAAACCGGTGGTTGAACATGTTTTGGCCCAACCAAATTCCAACACTGTTTCTGATGTCATGAGTACTTTAGATGGGCTATACAAAATCCCCATAAAAGTTGTCAATCAGCATCACTCAAGGCAATACTTGTGTTTCCTGCAGTGTGTTGGTAACACCTTTTTCTGCACAGCTTGCTGAGGAACCTGAAGAAGTGATGCTGCCAGCATGTACCATGTGGTAGAGCAGAGGACAGAGAGGTGCAAGCTAACAAGGCATAGCACAGCTCCTGCCAGGTCTTTTAGGCCAGCTTCAACTAATGTAGAGCTGCTTATGCTCAGGAACAACCTTTTGTGCATATGGTCCGTCTTTCTGCACTCCCTTGATTGCCACATGGATGTTGTTTGCAGTTCTGAGGACAGACCTGGATGCCCTTCCCTGAGGGCATACTCCAGGGCCTCCTCTAAACATGTCTTGAGTCTCCTGTGTTGAATGTAGGCTGCACCTGTGACTTGTGTTTACTGAAACAGATTTGAAAGGAGTCAGGCTTTATCTGTCTCAAGAGTTGATCCAGATGATTTCGATGGAATTTTGTCACTTGTTCCTGATTGTGTCTGAAGTAAATAGAAATTAGGTTAGATTTGCCACTAATACAGCTGTTTACTCAAAATTGCCCATTAATCCTAAATTGGTCACTGCTGCTTTTAGGGCCAGTAGTTAATGAAAATGCACGGCAGGCTGTAGTCAGGAAGACAAATACAATGTTGAGGAATGCAAATTGCAATGGATCCCATTTTTCCCTTTCAAACTATGGAAGAAGGACAGTCTTCCCTTGGGGCTACTCAGCTCAGGAAAGTGCCTAGATGGAAACAGCTGCCCAAGTGCAGCAGCCCTCTTGCCTGTGTGTGTTCCAAATGGCCTTTTTCCAGCTTGCTGCTTCCCGGTCCGTTAGTCATTTAGCTGTGTCATTCTGGTGCTCTGCTTTCACTGCTTGTCTTGATATGGAAGGTGATAGCGGCTTTTGAAGTGTCCACTGGTGTCGCAGGAAAAGGCCATGACATCCCTTCTTCCTGTTTGTAATAGGACAGATTCAATGATCAACATTTCCTCTGTCTGTGGCTCACTAATATTGCATCTCTGCTGTGACAGATATGGTCTCCTTCTGCAGGCCTTGAGGACAATTAATGAACAAAATCCGTAATTTCAGTGTGCCTTTTATTTACACTGGAAAATCCCAAGCCCTGTCAACATTACTTTCATCCTCTCCTTAAGTGCAATCAGGATACAGTACAGCTGGGCTATCTGCAACTGGTTAGACTTTGTCCATACACTCAGCTGATGGATGCAAGGTTATTTTTCCACATTTTATAAACTTTTTGGCTGACCCGGGTGAAAGACTCTGGTGACAGTTACCCCACCTGGAGTACTGCATCCAGCTCTGCCATCTCCAGCATGGGAAAGACATGGACCTGTTGGGGTGAGTTCAGAGAAGGGCCACCAAGATGATTAGAGGGATGGAGGACCTCTCCTGTGATGAAAGGCTGAGAGAATTGGGATTATTCACCCTGGAGAAGGCTTTAGGGTGCCCTAATTATGGCCTTCCAGTACCTGAAGGGAGCCTACAAGTGCTTGTAGAGACAGGACAAAGGAGAACGAGTTCAAACTGAAAGAGAGTAGGTTTAGATTAGTTATTAGGAAAAAATTCTTCACTGTGAGGGTGATGAGGCACTGAAACACGTTGCCCAGAGAAGTTGTGGATGCCCCATTCCTGGCAGTGTTCAAAGCCAGGTTGGATGGGGCTTCGAGTAACCTGGTCTAGTGGGAGGTGTCCCTGCCCATGGAAGGGGGGTGGGACTAGATGATCTTTAAGGTCACTGTCAACCCAAACCATTCTATGATTCTGTGTTGTCGTGCTGACATGCTAATGCTTTGCAAAAATCCGTGTTTAGTGAAAAAGCCTTTGGAAAAAAATGTTAGGTGGCGTAAATAAACGTGGGATATTGCCCATCACGCCTAACTGCCCCCGCCGCTTCAGCAGCTCACTGCTACATAGTAGAGTTTTCCAAATTGCACCTGAGCACGCACGACATCCAAAGGTACAGTAAATAAAGAGAGCGTCTCCTTTATCGGCTTCCACGGCGCGCGGGTCACGTGGGCGCACCGCCGCCAATCGGAGCACGCCGAGGGCGCTCGCGAGGCTTCGGTCGCCATGGCAACGCTGGGCCCGCAGCCGTCCGAGCGCCGGCGGAGCGGCCGCCATGGTGAGTAGCGGGAGGGGGCCGCAGCCCGGCATTCCTCCTTCATCCCGGGATCCCGGCACGGAGGCGCTCCCCGTCGGGCTGCCGGCCCGCAGGCGGGGCAGGAGTGCGGCCTGTCGTCATGCGGGAGCCGCTCGGGGCAGCTGTGGCCGCCACCTGCCCGCCCGGGCACCCTGCCATCCCTGCGGAGATTCCCAGGGCTTTGAGTTTTTGCGGGATCCGGTGGCCCGGTGGCTTATCTGCGTATCAGCGTGGCTGACTCGGAGATCACGAGTGCTTATGTGTTTATTTACTATTTTAATTTCCTTTCTGTCTGTAATGGATAGAAGCTTTTCAACTAAAAAATCCCCTCCAGCAACAGCAAAGAGAACATTAATTTAGCTTTCCATGTGATCCCTCATCTGCAGTATGTGGGGCTTTGTGGGCAACATTGGGCTTGCAGCCATACTATGAGAGCTGGTTTTATTTACTGCTGTTGCTGCTTCCTCGGCTGCATTTAGTTTCCAGAGTACTGATTTTTCATCCAGGTATCCCAGGATTGCATTGTCACTGGAGCTTCCCCGAACAGGTTGGTTACTAAGGACAAGGAAATCAGATGAACTGTTTTGTCTGAGTTACTACATTGCTGTCCGTCCCCAACATCAGCCATCCTAACAAGGTACATCAGAGTAAGTGAGATGGACCTGCCTTTGCATCAGCTCTCCAGGGACTGTGGTGATAAACTCCCACTCGTGCCCTGTTGTGCCTCCTTGTCACTCATGCTACCTGCATGAGCAGTGGTTATTCCGATGTGATTGCCCATGCCAATAGTTCTTTTGAAATAGAGGCACACATAAAAGGACTACTTAGCCAGATCTAAAACTACTTCCTTCTTCATTTGCCCTGGCAGTATTTGTTTCTGGGCAATAGGCTGTTGACAAACATATTCACATTATCACTTAAGATTGAGATCTCCTTCTTCATCAAAAACAGCGTGGCCAGCAGGTCGAGGGAAGTGATTCCCCCCTCTGCTCTCATGAGATCCCGCCTGGAGTGCTGCATAGGGTTCTGGTGTTGCCAACATAAGAAGGACATGGAAGTGTTGGAGCAAGTCCACAGGAGGGCCATAAAGCTGACAAGAGGACTGGAGCACCTCCCCTACAAAGACAGACAACTTGGGGTTGTTTAACGTGGAGAAGAGAAGGTTGTGTGGAGACCTCATAGCAACCTTCCAGTTTTTGGAGGAGGCCTACAAGGAAGCCAGAGAGGGACTCTTCAGCAGGAACTGCAGTGACAGGACAAGGAGTAATGGGCACTAATTGAAAGAGAGTAGGTTTAGATATACAGAGAACGTTCTTTATTGTGAGGGTGGTGAGGCACTGGAACAGGTTGCCTAGGGAAATTGTGGATGCCCCATCCCTGGCACTGTTCAAAGCCAGGTTGGATGGGGCTCTGAGCAACCTGGTCTAGTGGAAGGTGTCCCCACCCATGGCAGGGGGTTGGAACTAGATAATCTTTAAAGTCTCTTTCAACACAAACACACTGTGATTCTATGATTCTATGAGAAGTCTCAAGAGTTTACATAAAAAGTAACTAACATAACATACTTTCCTCTGGGTTTTTTGTTAGTACATCTATGAAAGATACATCATTCAGCTACATTATGCGTGTGTAATGTAATACCAAGATACATTTATCCAAGAGCTTCCTCTCCTGTACAGTCCTTCTGATTCTAATCCTCTGATTGCCTCTGTCTCTGATTTTGTATGACGTTTTTGAGGGTACTTGAGCCCTTGCTTCCAAGTACTGGAGCTTTCTCACCCATTTATGAGCAGTGTATAGGGATTAGACATACGAAAATACGGTTGTTTTTTACTGTGCTAGTTAGCGTGCTAAGCCTGTGAAAGCAATCACAGAAACCAGTCAGAAGGCAAGTATTCACAGTTATGCTCCTTTTCACTTATATTTGTCTTTGTGCTTGTATCCTCCTCCGCAGGCAGAGCTGGGCGTTAATGAGCACCACCAGAACGAAGTGGTCAGCTACATGCGCTTCGCCCGCTTCAAGCGTGGCATGTGTCTCAAAACGGTGGACTCTTGTTTTCAGGACCTCAAAGACAGCAGGTACTGTGTGCGGTGGTTATGAGCAAGAATAAAGCAAAATATGCTAGCAGCAGTGGCAAGTTTGAATACCTTATGGGATGGCTTTTCTCTGTTTAGGTTTGTGTGTTCTTGTATTTTCCAGAAGTTACAAGTCAAATGCTTTTAAACCCAAGTTGTTCAAATTCTTAGGAATTAACACAGATATTGACAGCATGACATTGCTTTATATCTTCCTTCTGATGTCTAAATTGGATGCAAGGCTGTAGCTGAATTAATATTTGTGATTTTAATGATTTGAAGAGAAAATTCAAGTACAATAACCAATAAGTAGTGCCATGGTCATCTAATAACTACTGACAGTGGATGTTTTTAGAAGATACTGCATTGTATGAGTGGTAGCTTTGTAATGGGATCTCAGCAACACAGAACTGTAACCTTAATCATACCTGACTCTTCTTGACCGCTCTGTTTAGACTTGTTGAAGAGACCTTCACAGTTGATGAAGTGATAGACATGCTGGATGGACTGCAGAGTGTCGTACACAGTGAAGTGGAGTCAGAGCTCATAAACACAACTTACACCAACGTTTTACTTCTGCGGCAGCTCTTTTCACAGGCTGAGAAGTGGTACCTCAAGTTACAGACAGATGTCTCTGACTTGGAGAATCGGTAACATCTATTGGACTATACTTGCAACAATAAGAAAACTTCAAAGTGTTAACTATTTGCATTCTATTCCTAACAATAGAAACCTGTTCTTTCACTATTGTATCAATGATAGGTTAGCTTTCAATGCTTCCATCTATAAAATAGCAAGATACAAAATAATTTCAAACTTGTCAGCAAGGTGTTTTATTGGTAATATTGTTTCTTGAATTAATCCATTAAGAGCAGGTGATTGAACTAGATTAAAAAGCTTTTGTTGTCTGGTTGGATTATATTTCAATTAAGGATGCTAAGTCTATTCTAATGCATGTATCATACCATTGCATTACGTGATCTGTTGCATTTATGGTATTTGTGTAGGACTTCATCCTGTACTTCTAACAAGAATTTTATATGCAATAAAAGGCATAGCACCAGCCTGGTGAAATGTGTTTCATAGCACAGGTCTTAGTAAATGAATGCTTCCTTTTATTTTTCTCTGATAAATAAATGCGTCTTTATTTTTTTTTTCAAGAGAATTATTGGACCAGGTTGCTGAGTTTGAAAAGTCAGAATATACATCTTCAAACAAAAAGGTAGAATTTTATTTTAATCAAATCATAATCAAATGTCATGTGGAGTCATGACAGATGTTTAAAATGCTTAGTACTGACTCTTTGTGCTTAAGTGAAAACCAAAACCAAAACCCCATCCTTTTTTTTCAAAACAGTCTTTGAAACTGCGTAAAAAGTCACATTTTGCATTTCATCACCAAGGCTCACTCTGAATTGCCTTGGCTATTTCCAGAGTGCAGGTTCCGCACTTCTGGGGCATGCCTCACACACCTCATCCCACGGTCAGCCAGACCAGGGATGTGTTGAAGCATTTGCTCCTGGGTTCCCTTCCCCTGGCACCTGGGGTAAGACGGGGACATTCACTTACCCCACTGTGAACCCAAGAGCTGAGAAGATTGCACAGTACAGATATCACTCTAGCTTGTCTTGCATGAATACGATTGCACCTTATTTGGTTTGTAGCATAAAGGTATATTTAGTTAATATATATTATTTTTGATACTTTAAATGAAAGAATTATTTGCAGCTTTGTAAATACTTTTTTCCCCCCAAATCACTGAAATATTAACTTCTCCTTACTCCTTTGTCTTTTGGTTGGTGTAGGTTTGTTAGTCTTCTGTAGAACCACGTTTGCAATACTTTTATGTCTCTATGCAGTATCTTTGTTTAACTTAAGCTCAAAGTGAAGTCCATAACTTAGGAGCCAAGGAAGCAGTAAAAAATGAACTTGAAATAAAAGGTTGTTCATTTGCTTTACAGAAGAAAGCTGAATTGACTGTCAACTGTCAGTTGACTGACAGACTACAGGAGTACTTTTCTTCCTCCTAGAAATCTGTACAATTTAATTTTTTCACCTTTGTTATTTCTTTAGTCCACTGCAGATCCCATTAAACCAAAACTGGCTCCATTAAATGAAGGTGGGTCAGAGCTGCTAAACAAGGTAAGAACTTGGCTGTTCGTGCAGTTGTGGTCAATGATCATTCTGCTTATGCAGATGAACTGAATAGCTGTACAGTAATATTTATATAATGTGTCTATCACTATACAGACATCATGGTAATATACCTCAGAATGTAAAGTAAAATGCTAGTAAATTAATAATTATTGTAAAGCATCAGAAATTTATTGTGCGGTTATGGTCTCTAACATGTATCACAATATTGACCCTTCTTTTGCAAAGACATTTTGGGCTTTGTAATAATTTATTTTCCCATTTAATGGAGTAAAATAGTAAATTAGTTCCATGCAGCTAGCTGGTGCTTCAACAAAGAAGTAAATTAAAATATGTAGCTGTCTGAAATTTTTAGGTTATTGAACATTTTCTGTATCACTTGAAGTCAATCTTATTACATCCAGGGTTTTTTTTGTGTTGTAAGCTGGTTAAATTCCTCCTGAAGAAACAGGCACTCAAAGAATTTGGAATTTACTGGTTTTGAAAACATCTGATTTCTTACTTGCTGAACATTTTCAGAATTACAAAACACTTTCTAGTACTTAATATTTTCAGTAGTTTTTATTAGGTATTGTACTCATTTCATTCAACTGAACTTCTCTAAAATGCCACACTTCTTACAATACCCTTTTAAGTTTTGGGCAATCAAGATAATTAGCAAGGAGTTCTATTTTCTGTCTTCTGTCCTGCGTTCCCAAAATGATGTGTTGAGTACAATGTCTATATCAAATTGTTGTTACTCACTATTGATAATTAAAGCATTCAAGAATTCAGACTTTTATTTTGCTTATAGATGAATGTAGTTCTCTTTCAAAAATAATTTCAAAATCCTAACAGTTTTTGTTGAATATGTACATCTGTTGTCTTTTTTTTCCCCCCAAATCATTCAAAGTTCATATGGTGAATTTGCTCTGACTGATAAAACATGGTTATTTCCTGTGACATAAACCAGGATATGCAGTAACCTGGTATTTGTCTCTTTTGAAAAGGAACTATGGTTAATTCTTACTTGCCTGTTGATTGAAAATATGAACGATGAGCAACAATGAGATTTGCATCTCTGAACATGCAATTTCTAATCATTAATCTTGATACTAACAAGGTGCTGATCTCAATAATCTCAATGCCGTAAAGCATGTGTTTAAGTGAATGGTCCTCTATGTTACAGTAGAATTGGAAACTTAAATTGCTTTTTCACTGAGGCAAAAAAACCACAATAAGTTAATGAATTAGTGATTTCTTATGAAGGCCATTTTTATAAGCATTTAGGATCTCCTTTGCTTTCCTAAGCAGGAAATTTCTTCGCATGTATTTTCTTCCCTGAAATATTTGGAAAATCCAAAATGGCACAAGGGTGTTCACAAGCATTTTCTTGTTCTTTAACCCAAAGACAGTTGCTTATCTCCAAGAAGAAAATGAAAAATTGAAGACCAGACTCAGGACCATAGAAACACAGGTAAAGTCCCTGTAAGCTTGGATACTTAATGCTTGCTTACATATTTAAATATATCTAAATAAGAACCCCATGGTTATTATTCTTATGTTTTCAGTTAAAATATGTGTCTGAGGTTTTAAATTTTCAATGTATTGCAGGCTACAGCTGCCCTAGATGAGAAGTCCAAGCTGGAGAAGTCGCTGAGGGATTTACAGATGATCCAAGGAGATCAGAAGGTAAATATAATTAAGATATCCCTCTGGTCTCATTTAACACAACTGTTGCCAATACACCCAAAATGTTGGTCTGAATGGTGTGTTTCTTTTCTGGCAAATGCAAGAGTTTGAGTTTGTGTTGTTCCTGCTGACATTGTGTGTTCCCTCTGGTCTGTCAGTCAGCAGGTAATCCATAACATTAGTTGATGTTATGACATGTATTCAGGAACTATCAGGAAGTAGTATTCCAGAATTCATATTCCCAGGGCTGATATTTGTATTAACAGACACAAATCCGTGTCTGTTTGTTTCTTCATGTTTACTAGTGAAAGAATGATACCTAACCTGGTTTTTAGAGCAACAATAAAACACTAATTCTTTCACGCATTTGTCACTTGATGTTCAAATGAACAAGCCAGACTTGCTGCTTGTTTTTTTGTAGTTCTCCCTATATCAGTGTACTGTTAAAAATGTTTCACCATTTATTTTTATTACTTGAGGTTCTTAATCTGTTTTATAAATGAGGACTCCAACATGGTGAGTTGCCACTGCCAAAAAAAAAGTAGGAAGCCTCAAGTCATGTTGACACAAATAAATCTGTTCAGGTCACCTTAGTGTTTTTCTAAGTTTCTACCTTTATTTGTCAATAATTAGAATTTTCCCTAGTTTGTTCATGTGTAATTGTTTCTTAAATTTAAAACATTTCAGTTCAGGCTTTCAACAAAATTAGAACACTTTAATCCCATTATTTTGAGTAATTGACTTCAAAATTCCTGCAGTATTTACAGATTTGGAAGTAAGGTTCATGATAATAAAATATTTCTATTTTAATTTTCATATTTTAATCCTGATTTCTTTTTATTTTGCTTTCTACCTGGTTTATGGTATGTACTTGGTTTTCTTAATATGTTAAAAGTTTACTTAGTAACTTTCAAAATTGTATTAAATAATATTTTTAATAGAGAACTCCATTAATCAGTCATGGCAAGTATTTTCTATCTCTGTTTTGTTAAATTATTAACAGTTTAAAATAGTAAAGGGGTGTATTAAATCCTGGATAATACTGTTTGTAGTGTTAAAAGACTGGAACCAAATCTCATCCTGCTTTTCTGGTTAAACATGAATTGGCCTCAGTGTCAGGGCTGCTGAGTATCTTCAGTTTTCATGTCCTAATTTGCTCTCTGTAATCTGTCACTTTCTCCCAGTAGCTCATAAAGCAGTAGACTTCAAACTCTTTGAACAAATAAAAGACTGCCAAACCACAATTGGTTCTTAAGGACCAACTCATCAGATTGATTTCTTTTTTAAATTAATAGATTTTTTTTTTAAATTAATAGATTAATAGTTAATAGATGGCTCCACACACAAAGTGTGAGTCAAAGTAACTGTAACTGGAAGTAACTCTCCGCAGTAACTGGGAGTAACTGCTCCCTTGGATCAGTTTAATTTGAGGATTTAAAATTTTTGTATAATTGACTTATGTCATGGTTAGAAAATAACAACTAAAACATACAAAATGTGTGTAGTGTTTTTCAACATTGCAGCCTTGGACTCTGTCTCAGAATTCAAAATAAGCTTTTCTTCTGTACGGGTACTACTATCAAGTAGTTTCTTATTCTAAAGTCTTAAGTTCCAGATAAAAGAAGGAACAGGGCTTTCTTAGGTTTTAGATTTTGCTGTTTTTAAGGTGATGCTGGTTCAGCCTCATCCTGAGTCATGACACTTTTGAGTTTGAAATTGAGCTTTAAAACCTGAGAATGTTTTGTGTTTGTTTTTTTGGTTTTATTTAAATGAAAATCCATAGAACAGTTACACAATTATAATGTTTTGTGTTCAGAGCTAATGTTCAGAAAAGTTTGAGTTGTTTCTTCTCGTAAGGAAAAAAGGAAAGTCGCTTCACAAGCAACTTGGAGCCTCTTTGTGTAAGACATCTGAGAACAGTGCAGTGTTGGTACCTGACTGAGAGTGTGAGCCTAAACACTGTCAGCCTTTCCTACTTGCACTACACTAACAGCTGTGGAAATGTTTCGAAAATACATTGTAGCATAGACATTCAGATCTTAAGTGGTAATTTACTGTTTCTGTATGGTAAATGACTTCCTGTTATATGATTCATCCTCTGGCTCTAACTAATTCCTAAAGAAGTGAAGTACAAGAACTTGAAATCTCATCTTAGCAGAGAAGACATTCCAGCCGTCTTTAAAAAGCATTTATTAACAATTTTTTAAGTTGTAAAACAGTTCCTGCTCTAACTTTTTTTTTAGTTAAAGCACTTCTCATTTAGGTTTTACAGGAGTAACATGATCATAATTATTTAAAATGAAGATGTACCTACTTTGTGTGGAATTTTGCACTGAAAATTTTAAATATTTCTTCTCTTGAATTTGACTTATTTTAAATGTTTCTTCTATTGAAGAATAATGCAAACCAGGATATTACTGAACTGGAGAATAAAGTGGCAGCTTTGAAATCCCAGTTTGAGAAGACTTTGAATGACACTACTGCAAACCAAAAATTCTTGGAAGAGGACTTGGTGACAACAAAACATAACTTACTGAAGGTTCAGGACCAGCTGTCCACAGCTGAAAAGGTTAGCATTTTATTGTAATGTAAAGATGAATTCCTTACTCACATTTTAACTGATTAGTAATTTAACAAGCATTCACTACAGGATGCAGAGTTTACCAGGCCACACTTTTGCCCTTATATTTTTGTTATTTCAGTGGAAAGCACGTTAGACATGAAATAGCAAACCCACAATTAACTGCATGGTCATAACTAGATGAATATTAAAAAATTGACCATTTGTCTGGATAGAAATTTTTAAATGAAAAGTACATTCCTTCCCAGTCTTCTGAAGACTTTTAGCCTGACTTTGTTAGAAAATGAAGTTGGTGTCTCTGTGTGTGTCCCAGTAATCTCATTTGAGTCTACCAGCTGACTTCATCTAAATTTGAGTAAGTTACGGAAACTAGTATTGTGAAACTTGAGGAGGAAAAGCAAGTAGGTTTTTTTAAAAAATATTTTGGTCTAGTCTTCATAATATGTAAATAATAGGTTGATGTTGTTATTATGTAGGAACTGGAGAAGAAATTTCAGCAAACAGCTGCCTATCGCAACATGAAAGAGATTCTCACCAAGAAGAATGAACAGATAAAGGACCTGCGTAGAAGACTTTCCAAGTAAGTGGTGCTGCCCTGTCTGTCCCAACAAGAGCCATGTTCTGCTCCCATTTTGTCTCTGAAACAGTCTATACATTTTCCTTAAAAAGAACTTCTAGTAGGCTATTCCCTGATTTTTGACAAACCAATCCTTTGAATGGATGTTAGGTGTGGTTAGGGCTGGTGTGTGCAACAGCAGCTGTCATATAGCAAGTAATGAGAGAATTCAGTATGGAGAGGATAGAGAATATTCATGGGTGTGGTAGATAAGGCCTCAGGTGCTACACACAGAGATACAGATGGGAGATGTTCCAGATGCTTTGGCAATTGTTTGGATTTGTGGATAGGTTATTCCTTCATTCTGCTATTTGGTAAACTGGCCAGTTTGAAAAGGAGAAAACAGTCTAAAAAAATGAATGCATTTGTCTGTGGCTTAAGTCATACAGTAAACCTTGACAGAAATGTGTCACTCTTGGGTGTAATTTATCGCTTGAGTTTCATATTTTCTTTAGAGACAAAATTTCTTTGGGGTATTTTCTAGTCTGTTTTAATGATTTTTCTATTTATTCCTTTTTAATCCTCAGATATGAGTCAGAGGACTGAAATACCAAAATGCATCTGATCTATCAGAAGTTGTCATGGAAAGAAAATGTAGACTGGTATTATTTTTCAGTAATTTTTGTTTTGAATGGTGTATTCTTTGCTTCTAGTGTTCAAAATAACTCTTTATTAATGTTAATTTCACACTGAAACTCTTACTTTACTTCCTCGTAAACCTAAAATATATAGGTATTAGTTTCTGCAGTCCTGTTTTTAATGGTTAACCATTGACATTCCTTGAGAAATGGCAAACAGGACCTTGTTGAAGAACTGAGCACATTCCCTACAAAGGAGTTTATTTTTGTTAATAAAAGGGGGAAAAAAGACCAAAAATAGGTGCATTAGCGTTTTTGATGTCTTCAAGGTGGAAACTCCAGTTGTTACTTTTATGTAGTTAATGTAGTTATGAAGTAGCATTATATGTAAAAATTGCATCAGTGAAAGTAAAGAGTAGGAGGAACAAAAAAGAAACACACTGATTCTGTAATGTTACTTCTCACTGTCATAGCTCAGCAAAGTGTGGTCAGTAGCATTTTTCTAGAGGATGTTCATTAGACAGTGAGATAAATATGCTTTATAACCAAAGTGCTAGACCCTTTCAAATGAAGTTGTGCTTTTTCACTTGAATTAATTTAAAGCAAATTTGAACATCAGAAGACAGATTCTGATTTTGCCAGTATTCTTAGTATTGAGATGATAATCTAAATATGCATAGGAAAGTTAATGGAGCAACTCTTTTGGGAAATAAGTTATTTTAGATGTTTTCATCTTCTTTCTTAATGTAACCTCACCAGAAAACAGCTTACTTCTCTCAAGTCTTCTACTTGTAATTCTCTGCCTTGCATTTGTTTGTCAGTCGCCTAATAGTGCATTCTACTTGTTCATCTGTCCCTGTTCATATGTATCTTGTATTTTACTCCAAATAAAATACTGTGTTTTCAAACATTTAATCTTTAAAGAGCTGGGTTTCTTAATAGGAATGTTTTGTATGGCTATTTTTTTAATATCTTTAGGAATGGGTGGCAGATCAGTAAAGAATCTTGCTAGAAATGAGAACATGTAAATTACAGATTCATGCTCAAAGCCACATCAAAGCTCACATCAAACAGCTGTTAGTGTGCCAGTGACAGGGCTGAGGAGAGACTGGGGTGTTTATGGTACAGAAACTGACATTTAACAGTGTTTTTCTCAGGAGCTGCTTGAACTGAAACAGGTATTTTTTCCTCATTGTTTCTTTAACAAGCAAAGCTGTTAAAATTGCTTAGCTCAAATCTGCCATACACTTGCAGTCTTAAGTTCTCCTGTTTTCTCTTAGTTTAAATTCTCATGTTTTCTGTAAGTTCTCCTGTCTTTTGCCTCCCACTGGTTAAGTGAGGTTGGTTTGGGATAAAGTCCTGTGCCTGTGGCAGGATATTATTGCTGTAGCACAATAGTAGTGTGTTATGGGGTGGCATGCTCCTCATGCAGTGACAATTAAGATAATGAAAGGTATTCTTTTGCGCCTTGTACAGTCACTAAAATGTTAAGTTCTTAATAGGGATGTACCAAAGAGCTTTTTGGCCAGTGTTTTCTCAGAGCAGCAGGAGTGCTTGTCTGGATGAATGTTGTGGGTTTTTTCTTTGTAATAACACTCATTTTCATGAGATCAGTTACTATTTCTAAAATAGCAGGTAAAGGGGTGAAGAGAGATAGAGATTCTCATGACTTCTGCTGGTCTTCTTTTCTCATAAACCTTTGATTCTTGATTTAGCTGGAATATTGACTCTGTGATTGGCCTTCATTATCTGCTGAGAAACCATCTCAGCAAGAAAGTACACTCTCAACTTCAGTATATGGCTAGGTATCAATGAAATAAGGTGGCTGTAGGCAAGCATTGTTACACACCTTGTTATCTCCTCAAATGAGTAAGGTAAAACTTGTAAAGAACTGTGCAGTACAAAACTGAAACTCTGACTTTGATTTCCTGCCTTGCAGATTGCCAGCTTAGTGAGTGTGAGATCACTGCGATGCTTGCTTTTTGTGCTGCGGAACGGCTAATTAAAAGTCTTGTGTGGAGCTCTTGATGAACAATACATCATCTTTGACAGGTGATGTACTTGTCAAAGAAGACTTGGAGCATTATACAGTAGTGATCTTTTCCTTCCTGAGATAGGTACAATATTTTGAAGATGGAGATGACATCTGAACATTTCCTGACAGTGTCTGATGTTTCTAAAACTTCACTTCTTTCCCTGAGGTGTAAATTCTAACACTGCTTTTAGCAGTCTTTGTTCCTTGTATTGCTCAAATAGACATCATCCATTTCTTCCACTTCAGTTGTTAATTCCCTAGTTATACCTGAAGGGAATGTTCAAAAAGAAAATTTCTGTATAACTGGCTGGTCTGCAGAAATCAAATTTCTTTCAAGCTGGTTGGGGTTTGGTTTTTGGTTTTGTTTTTTTTCTTGCAGACTGGAGAATATTTTTTATGAGAATGAAATCTAGGCAGCTCAGCTTTGCTAGTACTGACTCTGACAGCGAACAAACAACCCTGTGCTCCAACAGTGACTTCAGTGGTTGTTAATAAATGAGCCAGCAGTCCTGTATGTTGCCATCTTAATGAGACCATATATTACCCAATGATCTTTAACTGTTCATAAAGTACTCATTAACCTGTTTTTCTGTTCTGGCTAATAGCCATTTAAAAAACTGTCCTAAGATGAGTACTAATACATATATTGACACTTAACCTGCAAGTGCACCTTTTTGTTTGATGGACTAATATTAAGAACAGTTGCAATTTGGACATTTCCCACATACCTTGCTTTTGGGAAACCCAATCATCTGCCTGGAACTTAGATTTCAGTCCAGCCAAAATGTTTGTAAGATTCTCTACTTTGATTTCCCTTTTCTGGCATTATCAAGGACAGGTCTTGATTTCTGTGTGATATGAAATGCTGTGAAACCACAGCGAAATCCTTACTGCCTCAGGAAACAAATGTGAATCATGTTGGAGTATCAGGTGGCTGAATGGATCGAGCTTAAAAGGTTTGATCTGGTCTAGAAGGATGTGCCTTCTGAAACATTTTGAAGTAATTTGAAGGTAGGTTTGTATGTGAGCAGGTAAGAATTGTTATTGTAGTTGTTGTAGCTATTTTTGTAACTGTCTTTGAGCAGAGAATGTGCCTAGGGAGTTACCCTATGACTGTTAATTTTGGCAGCGTCCTAGGGAAAGTGTTGTCCCAGGATTGCTGCTCTGCTCTGACTGCCTGCAGACTCTCCCTGAACACATCTGGTTGTGCCCTCCTTAGCAGAGTCTCCTCTCGGGTATGTCCTGAAATATTAGGCAACCTATTTGGAGTCAGCTCTTCTCCAAATAGAGGTGGGTAGATACATGTCATTCTGTTTCAAGAGAAACTTTTGTTTGTTAGTTATTTTTTAATTATTACTTTTAGGAACTTGTTGATGTCGTGTCTTGGAGTGTCCGTGGTAAGTCGTGGTGATGCAGAGTGTTTGGTGCAAGACTGTGGCAGGGCAGCTCACGACTGACAGCTGCTGGTGAGCAAGAGAGCTGCCCGGAGACCTCTCCAGGCTGCAGGCAAACTTTGACAGAGAAAGTGGGAACTGGCAGGTGACAAGCAGAAGAACTGACTGAGTAATCCAGCTATCTTTTAGTGACATGCCAGTGTCTGACTCCCATTTGACACAGGTGAGTTTTGAAGTTCGGGTGAATTAGGTGCAATTCTACTAATCAGAACTGCATTGAGTGCACCTTTATGGAGTGAGTACCCTGAGAAATCACACAGTCAGAAGATGGATAGAGCTGTGGTGCTAAGGAAAAGCAAGGAAAGTAGAAAGCGATGCTGTTTTCAGGCATGCTTTTCTTGGGAGGTTGAGGTAAGGTGAAATAGTTTTAAGGGTGATTAAGAGGCTGGAAATGTCTTCAGGATACAGACCTTAAAGGCATCATCTACAGTTTGGAACTAAGCAGCAAGTAGTAGTGATAAACTGGAAGGAATAATTGTAATCCTAGTAACAGTTTAGAGGAGTAACTGTAATCTCCAGTTACACACAGAGCAATTGCCCAACAGTTGTCATGTCCTATGAGCTGTCAAAGATCTGGATATCCAGATAGATTCTTTCTTTCTCCTAAGGTAAGGAAATAAGCATCTTAGGGTAGCAGCTGTGAACGGTGATTCCCAACAGAAAACCCGTATGTGGAAGCTGCTACCCCCTTGTCTGCATACTTGCTTCCCTTGACAGCATCAGTAAATACGTGCAGAGGCTGTAGAGGCTCCATGGCTTTGCTTTGATAATCATCTGATACACAAGCAGATACTGTGTTTGCATTTGGAAATGAGTGCCTCCAGGAATGGAAGATACTAAACGCCAGAGCTGCTGACACTTTGTCCCCCTCCCAGTTGTCTGTCTCATCAAGGAAAGCCCAGAGGGTTTATTTTTAAACCTGAGGGGTATAGTGATACATGTTGGAGGTGGCATAATAAGGTCCAGGCTACCTGGTAGAATTTCTTCCTCCCTTTTTTCCATGACTTTTGCCAACAGAACTATTAAGCTTCTCTCACACCCCGAAGTCATGATCCCCAACCTGTTGCTAGGACCCCAGATTCTGTTTTTGTCTGCATTTTAGGTAGCTGGGAGAGGCATTTGGCTTTTTACTGTACTGGCATCAAGAGACACAAGCCCAGGATTTTTATTTGATACCTTCGCCTAAGTACTTGTAGTTTTGCTTCTGTAAGAAATGGGATTCTTTGCTTTATCAGCTTCTGACTAGGTTTACATAGGGCAGTTCTCCTGGGCAGTCCCATCAGTCCCTGGTCTGCTGTTTAGATGAACCCTTCTCAACCACTCCCCCAAACCCCACATCTCTAATTTGTTAGGTATGGAGAGGAAAAATTCTTTCTAACCCTTCTTTAATATGAGCAGTGAAATGATCAAAAATTCTTGTCTATGTCTATTAGAGGCTTGTCTTTGTACCTAAAGATAAAGCCCAAGCCCTTCCCTAACCCACATGAAAGCAGTTTAAAGGAGATAAAATCATGAACAGCATCAGAAATAGCATATTGATAATCTGAGGTGTGTATAGAAAGTCCCACAGCAAGAATTCCTAAGTGTTGTCTGTTTAAATACATTTAAATATATTTAAAGCATGTGTCTCAAGGAGCCACTAGATGACAGGCACTTTGCTGGGTGCCAATGTGCATGACCACCTTTAAAAAACCTCATGGTAGTCTGTGATCTGAGCTACTGATGAGACTGACATTTGTGAGAGAGGCAAGGATTCGTCTCATTCCAGCTGAACTTCCTGATCTGGCCTGAAACGAGATAAGGACATCACACCTCTCTGCCTGCACAATCTCCTCCAGTCCACTAGTAAACTAGTTTGAAATGTAATGGGAAGGAGGTACAGAGCCAAGGAAATCTTTAACTTGATGATGCTCCTCAGTAGGAGTAATCTATTCACACAGAAGCATCCCAAGTGGTAGTAATGTGCTATTTTTTAAGGCTGTCCTGTCAGCAAATTATTTAATACTGTAAGCTGTTTATATACATCATTTATAATAAATCCTACTGATGTCATGATTTTTTGCTTTTTCATATACTCCTCTCATATACCTTTTTATATACCATTTTATACAGCTTTGCATGTATCCTTAGTGCTTTTAGCCCACATACTTGTAATTCCCCAAGTCTGATAACTAGCTTAGACCCAAAGTTTCGTTAAGCCAAGAGACTAAACATCTTGAAAACCTCAAAGTTGGGTCAGAAAGCCCCAGACACCAAGGTCCTCTCCAGAACACATTCTGTAAGCCAAGATAGGCCCATTCAGGGGGAACATTCCTCAGGACGGGGGCTTCTCTTGAGCCTCTCATTGGGGAATCTTTGATAGATGTGCTGCTGTGCAAGGTCTATAACTGTGTACGCGAATTATCGTGTGCGTGCATCTTGGGGTGGGCATCTTGGTGTGCATCTTTCGGGTGTGCACTTTCGGTGTGCATTCGGGGGTGCTTTCTACCTGGATGTGGTGCACCAGAGGATCCTTAAATAAATACCAAGGTAAAACCCTTTTTCCCCTCTAACCGTGTTTGGCTTTTAATTCTAAGCCCAGGGAAAGGCAACACTACTGCCAGGGGCAGGCATTTGACTTTTTAATAATTTGCAAAAGTTTTCATGTTGTGGGACAACCCAGATTCTCTGTGTCTTTCAGTTTAACAGCTTATGGATTTAAAATTACCTTGGATTATTCCTTCCAGCAGAATTCAGGGTTATACCCATGAGACGTACTTCCAGGGCTAGCTGGCATGGTGCAGTTATGTGGGCAAGACAAGAACTGTATGGATACTGCAAAAAAGTCACAAACTCCCTCAAGCCTGTACTACACAAGGCTTTGACAAACCCTGACGTTTTCCAATGACAACTTACATCTCTAGCACCACTAAAACACACCCCGAAGAATGGATGCACCTAATGTGTAAACCTCTTGCCATCACCTTTTCTAGCACACAGAAAAGTGGTGTCCCACTTCCTGACTTTGGTGATACAGGTGGCTGGTCAGCAGGTCCACCAGAGTGGTTCTGTTGGGCTCAGCAGCACTGCACGACACGCTCTGCAGTTTGGGCTCCTGTCCAAAGGCCCCGAGGTTGGGGTTCTCACCTGTACCCACAGCTGGAGACCTTGGCTCAGCCGGTGCCCAGTGGGATGCTGGAGCAGCCCACACAGCACTGGCAGGGAACAAATTTCCTGGCACTGGAGGAATGAGACTGACAGTAGCTGAGCAAGTCTTACTTCTAAAATGGTCCTGAAAGGTGCCCTGGAAAAAAAAAACATTTAAACAGAGGAAGGAAGCTGAGTCCTTAGAGTTGCTCAGCTACTTTTTATTGCTGCAGATGCTGCTGGCAGCCTCCTTCACTGGGAGACCTGTCCAAAGTGGTTGAGCTCAAAGTGTATCTTGGCAGGGGCCCAAACACACAGGGTTCACGTTCAGACCTGGCACCTCAGTGTGCCTTCAGATGACCCAAAGGCCTCCTAGATCCTTCTGCCTCCCAGGTGTCCACAGACACCTTTTTCCACTGGTCTTTGTATTTGGTCCCTGCTGCTTATCAAAGTATTTTAAAACAGCGACCCCTCAGAAAAGTTCATTTGCAGCAGTGGGGTTTGAGCATGAAGGTAAGTGAAGAGACTGGCCATTTCACACTGTCACACACATGCAGAGTATGTCGAGGGAGGGCAGTATTCCTGGAGGGTCAAACTTGAGTGTTGTTCTCAAGTGTGCACCAGGCTGGGGACCTGCGTGGCTGATAGGACTGTTTCAAGGCCACTTTTGGAACTGGGGAGGGTGCTGAGTTGGTTGAGGCGAGCACCAGGGCACAGTGATAGGATGTCTGAGGACCTATTTATTCTTACCCTAAAAGTCAGCACTGAGTCTCTAAACCCAGTCCTAGTGGTGTGGGAACCCCTCTTCTGTGCAGTCCAGTTCAAGCTGGTGCCTCATGCACATGAATGCCACTTGGTAGGAAGGGAGCCCTGTGGGGAAGGAGTGTCCCATTTCCAAAACCAAACTGCAGCTCCAGTGTTATTTCCTCACAGCTTCAAGTTGGCATGTGAGTCGATAAAAATCCCTCAGCTCACATCCTTCCCAGAAATGCCAGTCAAAACCCAAGCAGCTATTCACCCAAAGTACCAATTTTATAGTTCTGTGTGTGTCTATAATCTATTTACCAGCATTCCTATTTCAGTATGTGCCTGTTAATAAGATTAGTAATTAAAAAGCTTGATAAGAATTGGCAAGCATAGCTCCTCCGCCGTTCCCTCCCCTCCAAGCCGGACTGGCGTGGAGTGTGAGGCACGGTTGGCAGAGTACCTGAGGGAGTGAAGGCAGGAGGCTCTGCTGAAACCTCTGCCTGCAAGAAGGCAATGGAGAAATCCCGACCCTTGTGGGACAATCCCCTGCAGTTTGTTTTCGCCTGCATTTCCTATGCTGTGGGGCTGGGAAATGTGTGGAGGTTTCCATACTTATGTCAGATGTACGGAGGAGGTAAGTGTGGTTTACATTTTCTTGCTTCCCTCGAGGAGTGTGGCAAGCTTTAAGTCCAAAAGTATGTTGTCCATGCTAATGCCTGTCCACCCAGCAGGGCCCAGGGCAGGGTAGGAGGTCTGGCTTTCTGTTGGTGTGCAATCTGTTTTATTGGGGCTTTATTTTATGTATTCTTTAGCATTAGGCTTTTACCTGATAACTGCCCCAATATAGTGGCATTTGTTTCCTGTAAGTGCAATGAAGCAGTGGGAAGGCCCTTGCTTTCTAAAATAATGGAGGTAGACTGAGAGATATAGATCCACATGGTATTCATTTATTACATTTTTGCCTCACTGAATCACTCTGAAGGTGTCAGAAACTGGTTCGTGTCCTTCTACATTCACCTGTGGGGACTTGGAAAATATTGAGAAGGGGAGATGATGACACTGATTTAACTTAAAGATCAGCTGTATCATTTCAAGTACCTGTCATTAATGTCTTTAATACAAAACCTTTAGGGGATAACTTGGCTGCAAATCTGCCTTGAAGTTGGCTGAAATGCCTTAATCAACAGGAGTTCCACAGCTAAAGCCTCCCAGTAACCTTTGAAAATAAGGAATAAATTGATTTGTCCTCCAAAGATAAATAAACCAACCAAAAAAAACCCCCAAACCCTCTTTGAAAGTTTATCCTACTCCTGGGTCCAAACGGAAGACAGATGATGTCTGTGGCATATATGAGCCACAGCTGTTATTCCCTGGAAATCAAAAGTCAGTTAATTAGATTAATTAAAGGCCAGTACTAATAATCTCCTCTAGTATACAGCTACCACTGTTTTGAAGAATCTTTAGAAACAGCCTCTCTTTGTAAGACAACCAAGTTTTCTACTGCTTCTTATACTGCATCTGTTGTCATAGTTTTGCACCCGTCTCAATCTTGCATTAAGGGACATGATGAGCATCTGCCTCATCTGCTTCTGGTCTCCTTCTGCCTTTTCGTCCTTTCAGGAAGAAACACTGAGATGTTTAACGACTTTTTGCTCCTTTTATGCTTGTTTTTTTGGCTGGTGGCTTACTTCTAAATGCACTTATAGTAGGAATTGTTTCATGCTGCTATTTGAAAAGGCATCTCAGCACTGAGACTGCATCAGAGCTGTCCTGTGGCATCAGGTCAGAAAAATCCAGATAATATGGTGGGTGAAGGATGAGTAGAAGATAGCTACTGCAGTGGCTGAAGCTTTCTTAGACAGTTCAGACAGTAGAAATAGATGTGCTGTAATTTTGCGTGTATTCACCTACACATGCTTTAAGGGTAAAGACTTCATATCTGACACTGAACTCTAACACAAAGCTTCAAATGTGAGTGTTTCTGTACACAGTCAGGCTGCAGATGATCAGTTTGCTAGCAGCCCATCGTGGCAGACATCCTGAAGGACAGCAAAACTCGGACATTTTGGGGGCTTTGTGTCGTTCTTTTAACCAGCCACCTGTATTGTAGTAGGTGGTGAGGATTCTCTGAAATGTAACCAAAACTGGAACACTTGGTTAACCTGAACAGAAGATTAAATAAACTTCCCTGCTCATTGCAGGGGCTTTGGGCTATATGACCTTCAAAAGGTGCCTTCCAACTCAAACTGTTCTATGATTCTATGATACACCCAAAGTATTTTCTGAAAAGCATGTTTTAGAAGAATGCTTTTCCATTATTTTTCATTATATTTTCCGTGATTTTTCTCTTCACCACTTATATTTATGTGGGGAAAGGCAGCTCTTTCTACTGTGAAATTAAAACTCCTGACAGGAAGTTTTGCTTTTCTTAATTATTTTATTCACTGCCCTGCTAAAGAGGGTTCTGTGGCTTTCCAGGGGGTTGCAAAACCCACGCACACAGAACATCGTTTCAGGAACTTAAAAGCTGGATATGGCAGGCACTGGGATTAGGGGGGATGCCAGCTTGTTGGCATCTTCCTTGCAGTAAAGCACAGAGCCTGTCCCTGTCCTGCCCAGCAGGGCAATAGGGCCCTTATCGTGGATGATGCTGATAGACAGAGTATTTGCAGACTTTATAACCTGTCATTCTGTTCATCAGCAGTTTGCCTCCGTTTTCGTCCTTCTCCTTGCTTTCCTGCAGAGAGCACAACCTGAGCAGAGCAGGGGGCATTCCAAACCTCGCAGGCGCAGTTACTGCGTCCCTAGGCAGGCTGGGCCAGGCTCGAACGAGGCTGGGATGGGTCCACAGCGGGGCTGGTGCTCAGCAGCGCTCAGCCCCGGGCGAGAAAGCTCCTGAGCGCCAGGCAGGAGCCTGAGCAGGGGCCAGGGTGCCACGGCCAAGCCCAGTGCCTTGAGCAGACCCAGGGCACACTCCGCGTGTTTTGCCAGCTACAGGGATCCGGCCTGGGGGCTGGTTTTTGCCGACAGCTGGCACCGTAGGGAGAAATGCCCGGTGTAAATGAGCAGGGAGTTGAGTGGAGCTGCGCTGATTCACAGCTGATAAGGAGCTGTTTTATCGGCTGCCCAGAGTCACTTATATGAGACATTTGGTTCTGCTTTTCGGGAAGAGTGGTGTTAGGAGCAAGATCTGCGTGCAAACAGGATGCAGAGCAAGGGCCAGAGGCTTAGCCCTGGCAACCCCAGCTATGGGGGGACACTGGGGTGAAGAACAAGCCTGAAGGCATTTCTCCTCCTTGCCAGGTGACACAGTCAATGCCAAACATGTGGCAGCGCTGCTGGGAGGGTGGAGAAGCCTTCGCAAGGTCCTAATGCTGATTCCTCTGCGGTACATGGCAGAACTCCCCTCAGGGGCTGCTGGGGCAGCTCGCACCCCACCGGCACGGAGCGGCTGCGGGAGCTCTTAAATCTCCGACAGCTCCCTTGCGGCGTGGGAAGTTATCTAACAGACTAACAAAGGGGTTGTTAATAACAAGAGAGCTGGGAGGTGGGAAATTAATTCCCAGAATAAACCGGATTATTGCTCTGTGTTTATTTCCAGGTCTTTGCCTCAGTCGCTGCACAGAGTTCATTCCTCCACAGTGCTGCACAGAGCCCATTGCAAGGAATGTTAATGCCACAGATTAAATCCTAAATAAGAGATATTTACGTAAATATTTTGGCTTGCTGTAAAAAGGGAAGCAGGGAAGCCTTCACAAAAATCCAGCTTTTGACTCAGTCAGCAGCTCTTTCTGAAGTGAGCCCCAAGTCGAATAAAAGGATTTTATTTTTTTCTGGCAGAAATTTAAGCTGAAGCACATCCTGGTTGCCAGGTGGGAAGGTGCTTTCCCCTTCCTCACTGTCAGCCTTCCCTTTCCTGCTGCTCCTCTTCCGCAGGAGTATCTCTGTGGCTCTCCATGTGGAGGGAAACAGGGATGAGCAGCCCCATGCAGGAGGAGACTCAATGCCTCTGTCCCGGGGTCTGCTCCCAGAAGTGGAGCCCTGGAGGAAAAGCCTTCATTCATTTGCTGGTGTTTGTGGGCTCAGCAAGGGGATTTGGGAGTTTTTTAGTTTGGTTTTTTGGTTGTTGTTTTTTTATTTTTAAGCAAGGCCAGACTTCAGCATGTAACTCAAAACTCTCTGTTTGACACAGACCTTGCTGTTACTTTTTCTTTGAGCACTTTGGCTGTGCGGCAGAACACCCCACACTGAAGTAAATCTTTCCCTCGTCCTCTTTGTCTCATTATCGTTTACAAGGTTTGGCGGGTGGTTGGTTACCCTTTAACAGCCCCAGCCCCCAGCATTGCTCAAACCGCCCGGACGCATCTGGGCAGCTCTGCCATACCGCAGTGCCGACCGACACAGTTTAACAGCAGAAATTCCAGCCCTGCCAAGTTCCTGCGGAAAATTCCCTGCGCCCCGGCAGTCAGCGCCCACCGGCCTCTGGGACGCTGCCTGAAACCTCTGTGAAATGTCCTTCAGGACTGGGCCATGCCCTCAGTACTCAGTGTGCCTAGACAGGACTCAGACCCAGCCAGCCTCTGGGACACTGGCAGCGTGATTTGAACACAGATAGGGCCATGTGGTGTTTCTCTTGCTGCTGATCTGCTGAAGGCTGACTGTTGGGTTTGTTCTCACAGGTGGCTTTTTGATCCCATACCTTATCATGCTGATTGCCGAGGGGATGCCGCTGTTGTACTTGGAGCTGGCCGTGGGGCAGCGTATGCGGCAGGGCAGCATCGGTGCCTGGAAAATAATAAGCCCCTACCTTTGCGGTGTTGGTATGTTCTCAGTTTCCATCTTTATTTTCAAGCATACAGGGAACGTGGGTGATTTTAGATTGGAGACCTTTGTCTCTCAGAGAAGACACAGGTGGGAGCTCAGGTTTTACTGGGTCTCACTAGGCTGAGCAAAGCCAGACACCTCGTGGCACGCATTTATCCTGTCCCTTGTGGGGCACTGGGGCCAGACCCCAGCTTGCTGTGTTGGGTCTGGATTCAGAGGTGTGAGTCCCCCTGCCCTCAGGCAGACTGCCAAAATCACGGTGTGAAGGCCAGTGCTAAACTCAGCCCTTGGGGCTGCCTACACTGGGCTTTGACCCCAAGAGCACCTTCCCAGCAAGCTCAACATGAGTGAAAAAACGGTGCCTTAATTTCCTTCTGTTCCAGTCTACCATTTACTAATGTCCACTCTTAGATACATTTTTATGTTATTAAATTACCCTGAAAACCCAAGCTATCATTAATTTGTGTATGCACACATTTTATTTTTAATGATACATTGAATATTCCCTCCCTGGGGCCTAGAGTATAAAATCCAGTTCAGGATAGTGCTGGTGGGAGGAGGAGGCATGGTCTACAGTGACAGGGACATGCCCTGTGTACATGGCTGTACGGGGACACAGCCCCTGCTGCGTTAGCCGTGGTGGTGCTGCTCCCACACCCCACAGATATTACAGAACCCTGGGCACTTTTGGGTTTTGCTGCTGACCAAGTGTCTCCCTCCACACCCGCAGGAGTTGCCAGTGTTGTTGTCTCCTTCTTCCTCTCCATGTACTACAACGTGATAAACGCCTGGGCCTTCTGGTACCTCTTCCACTCCTTCCAGGTGTGTGGGCTCCCAATGGCCCAGTTTGGCTCCACTGTGGCTGTGGAGGGTCATGGTGGCTTTGCATTGGTGCTGGATGTTGCATGGCACCATTGTCAGCTGGGAAGGGGAGGTGGAGGGGTGTCAAAAGCTTCAGAAACCCAGGGCTTTTCTGGAGGGAAAAGTGACGCAGTGGTGTCTCCCTCCATGGTCTTCCCAGAGGCACTTGCCATTGTTTTCTCCTCACCATGAAATTCAGATCAAGGCCAGCTTTGTGACGCTTTGGTCATATGTGCCTTGGTGCCAGGGTGTCCTGCATGCTGAGATGGGCCTGTCTGATGGCAGCGGAGAGGTTTGACCCCATGGTAGAGGCTTGGACAGTGTCATCCCCAGGGGAGAAGGTTAAGGAGGCACAGTCCTTGGGGAGAGAATCAGTGTGGTCATCCCCAAGGAAGATGGACAGAGCAGATCTGTCCTTGGGTAGACAGTCAGAAAGGATCATCCCCAGGGGAGAGGATCAGAAAGCATCAATCCTTGGGGAGAGGGTCATTCCCAAGGGACAAGGTCAAAAGAGATCATCCCCAGGGGAGAAGGTCATCCCCAGGCCCAGGCAGCACAGTGCAGAGAGAAGCAGGCCCGGGCAGAAAGCTGCCCTTGCCATCATCCTCCCTGTTCCTCACCGGCACCTCAGCTCTGCCTGCTGTGCCGATGGCACTCACTCCATGTCTCTCCCTGCCAGGACCCCCTGCCATGGGCCACCTGCCCCCTCAACAGCAACCGCACGGGCTACGAGGAGGAGTGTGAGAAGACATCGTCCACGCAGTACTTCTGGTACCGGCAGACCCTGAACATCTCCCCGTCACTGGAGGCCAGCGGGAGCGTGCAGTGGGAGCAGGCGCTGTGCCTGACGCTGGCCTGGCTCGTGGTTTACCTCTGCATCCTCCGCGGCACCGCCTCCACCGGCAAGGTGAGACTGGGCACAGCCCTGCCCAGCCCGGGCGGGACACGGGGAGGGGCAGCAAGCGCTGGAAGGCGGTGCGGGATGGCTGCTGTTCCTTGGGGTTACGGCATCTCTCCCAGAGCACCGAGCTCTGCTGCCTCTGCTGCTCTGTCAAGTTGCAGCTGAAGCAGGATCAACCAATGTAGTGTTGTGTTTTTCCCCTCCCCTGTGCTTCCCTTTCCACGTGGGTCCCCCCTTCCCCGCCCCTAGCCCTAACCACTCCCTCGGGTTTCTCCCGTTGATTCTGTTACCCCAACTCCGCCCATGTACCACCCCTGTGTCCTGTGACCATTGGTCCGTGTGCTCTCCCTGCCCCCTTCGCCCCGGATAAAGGACCCTGCATGCCACATGGCCCCTTGTCTCGCATTCTCCCCTGCCTTGGGGCACCAGCCTCTGCATGGGGGAACCAACCGTGCCACGTGCCGGCTCTCTGCCTTTGGGAGCCAGCACATGTGCTGGGCCTAGGCTTCTGGGAGCCACCATGAAATAAAAGATCTTCTGCAGTGCTCATGCAGAGAGCATTCTCACCTCCTTTACCGTCACCGTGTTGCGGGCTTCAGCTTTCTGGAGGATGCAAGGGGCAGCCTGGAAGAGGCACGGGGAGCGGAACAGCTGGAGCAAGCCTCACTGCGCTCTCCGAGAAGGCTGTGGCATGCCATACCACTGCAGGAAACCTATACACCACAACAAACCAAAACACTGAGTGATACTAAAAAAATAATCTGGAAAAGTCCTTTAAACACAGCCGGCTCTCTGCAAAACCAGTTGCCAGGCTGCTGGCCATGAGGAAAGCCATCTGCCACAGCAGAGCCATGTCAGGAGACGTCTGTTCCTCGGTCTTTGCAAGAAAAAAAGACATCTACTGGGCAGATTTTGCTTGCTTTTTATTCACAGCACAAATTATGAGGAAGTGGGGAGAAAAACCCCAACGTCCTGGCTGAGCCTGCACTAAGAAGCAAGCTGAGGGCTGTAATCCCCAAATCGTCTTAGCCAAACACAGAAAGCCAAGAGACTATAAACTAGGAGTTACCTCTTAAACTTGCTGCAACTGATTCAATTAAATTTTGATTCAATTTGGTTCAATTCAAATTTGATTTTGACCTTTTATGAGCTCTGCTTGCCTTCCTTATAGAGCAGATGATGAATGACCTTTGCCTAATGAGTTTTTGATAGATAGTCACTGAGTTTGTGAATGCTGCAAATATTTTAGATTTTTGTTTGATTTCCCATCAAAGAGAAGACCTGGGAAGAGTAGTGCAGGTCTTCAGTATTAATAAAAACTTGTTTCCCAAAAATATAAATCTGAAGTTAGATTTGTCTGATAATATTTCTTCAAAGATTAATACATGATAACAAACACAATGACGGAAATGATTTATGTAAAGTGAGACTGACATAGCAGATTAGCTTGGTCTTATGTATTCTTTAGACCAAGGTCTTTCCCCTCTTTCCCCAGGTCGTGTATGTAACAGCCTCTTTGCCGTACTGTGTTCTCATCATATACCTCATCAGAGGATTAACACTTCATGGAGCTGTGAATGGACTCATCTACATGTTCACACCAAAGGTACAGAAAAACTGTATTGAAATTTTCAGGAAATGTTATTGGGTACTGAGCATGTAAGTTTTTAAAAGGTCTTGGTCCTCCTCTTGTTTATACTGAATTTTTGCAGCAGTAGCATAGGTCTGGCAGCTGAAAACCCCAGCTGGGAGTGGCTGGAGGCTGTTCTGCCATGATACCCATAAGCTGCTTGCTTTTTCCTGCAGAAAAAGACCTTCCCATTAGCATGACCTGTTACTTTCAGTCAGAGCAGTAACCCTGCCCAAAAACACCCGACCTATAATGAGTGCACAAAGGGCCCAATCCCTGGCCTTGTCCCCACCCCTGCAAGCTGGAACGAGCAGTGCTGGGCACTGGTGTGAAACTTCATGGTCTTGCTCTCTCATCTGGCTTTTGCAGCTGGAGCAGCTGTTGAACCCCAAGACCTGGATCAGCGCTGCCACGCAGATCTTCTTCTCGCTGGGCCTCGGCTTCGGCAGCCTCATCGCCTTTGCCAGCTACAACGAGCCCAGCAACAACTGCGAGAGACACGCCATCATCGTGTCCCTCATCAACAGCACCACCTCCATATTCGCCAGCATTGTCACTTTCTCCATCTACGGCTTCAAGGCGACCTTTAACTATGAGAGCTGTATCAACAAGTAAGCCCGCTGTTTCACTGGTTTTCCACCGCAAGCTGTTCTGGGGCAGGTGAGGGGGGAGGTAAATAAATAACAGCACGCAGCACTGCCAGCACTGCCAGCACTGCCTATGGACCAGACCCAACACTGCTCTAATAAAGCTAAAGGAGCTATTCAAAGCAATGAAGCCTGAAAGGTCAGAGCGCTTTGCCTTTTGACACCTGGGTGCTGCTTCCAGGCATGGACCTGGTCAAGAGGATGAGTTTCTCTGGGCAGGTCACAGAGGCACTTTCCCCTGTGTTCTTGTCCTGGCACATGCTCCAGGGAGTGTGGGGGAGCTGATTAATAAATGCAGTGATGCTCAGATCCCACTTTTTAAGGCTAAGCCCTGTTCCAGGAGCTCAGCCTCCTTGGCTGTGATGCTCTGCAAGAGCCCAGCAGCCTCCAAGATTGTGTCCTGTAGCTGCAAGCTTGCATGCAGTTCCTGGCACAGGGCCCATGGCAGTTACACATTTACTCATATTTTTAGAGCTTTCAATCTATCTGCTGATCAGAGAGGAAACCAAGCTGCTAGCTCTTGCTTGTTGCCAAAAGACTTTAAAGTTGGTGGGGTGTGGATGTGAGACTGGAGGGCAAAGGGAGAGACATCAGCCAGCACTTGCCAGCACCCAAAATACCTGTCTGGGAGCAGCAGTTTGGGCGCAGGATTTGCTCCCTCCAAGGCACAGATGAGCACAAGGTTGCCCACGTCCCAACACTGTGCTGGAAGTGCTGCTCTCAGCCAGGGAGACTGAAGCCCTGGGGCCAGCAAAGCATCCTGACGGGGGCCAGTGGAGAAAAGGGATGAGGTGTCCCGGGCCTAAAAGCCATTAAATTCCTGTAATCCTTCCCAGGGTGATCCTGCTGCTGATGAATGCTTTTGACCTGGAGGAAGGCTCTTTAACAGCAGACAACCTCAACGAGATGAAAGACTACCTCATGGCCACCCACCCGCAGGAATATGCCCAATTAGCGCCACAGATTAAAAACTGCAGCTTGGAAGCTGAGCTAGACACGGTGAGTTGCCAGTTTGTGCTGTCTCCTTTGCTCCCACTGAGCCCAGGTGCCCCATGTGAGCGCAGGAGCTGCCTGACCAAGGGCTGGGGATCATTTCTACACCTCAGGATGGGGCAGGGGCTCTCTTGGGTCCTTAGCACCCAGTGTCCGTGCAGTTGGGATAAACCAGTGAAGACCTCACCTGCCTCTGCTGTGCAAAGCCACACCTCGGGTGTACTTTGTCATGACACAGAGTCACTCTCTTACATCTCACATCCTTTATCGAGCTGAGGAACTGCCTGTAACTCAGTTTCCCCCCCCTTGTCTCTGTCAGGCTGTCCAGGGGACGGGACTGGCATTTATAGTCTATTCGGAAGCGATCAAAAACATGGAGGTGCCCCAGCTGTACTCTGTGCTCTACTTCTTCATGCTGCTGATGCTGGGCATTGGCAGCATGCTGGGGAACACGGCCGCCATCCTCACGCCGCTGACCGACAGCAAGGTCATTGCCTCCCGCTTTCCCAAGGAGGTGATCTCAGGTAAGCACCTGCCAGGCTGCAGCACAGGCCACACAGTGAGCACGTGTGTGTCTGTGTGTCCGTGTGTGTCCAGAAGCTGTGGTGTCCCACTGCCATTGAGGGTTCCTCTCTGACCTCGGGTGGAGCAGGGAATAGTAAATACGCTGCTGGAAGGGTTTGCCTTGCCCTAGTGAAATCCTACCCAGCCTGTGCAGCACTTTCCCTTGGGAGCTCCCAAAGCACCAGCACAGTCGTGGCTGTGAATTTACAGCCTTCCCGACACAGCCCAGCTCCTTCAGACCGGTGTCTACTCACTGGTGAAACTCAAAGGGACCGTACAAATGGCAAGATAGCTGCAGCAAGTAGCTCTTCAGTCACATTGCCAGTACCCCTACTGTGAACCACCTCAGTCTTTGGCCAAAAGAAATATGTGCTCCTGTTCGGGCATGGAAATCAGTGTTCCTACCTTAAAACCTGTTTTAGCTGGATGCCCAGTGGCAGCAGCAGATGCTGCATGCTCATGCGACAAGGCTGTTGCTAAGACTTGGTTGTCTTGACCATGTCTGAGGTGATGTGCTGTGACTGCGCAGGTCTAAGGAGAAGCAGTTTAACAAACAGTCGCACATGCACGGGGACAGGTCTTTTCCATAGGGGGAAAGAAGATAAAATCCTTCTCCTCAGAGAAAGCTGCTCAGGAGAAATCTCACCAGGTTTTTAGTCATGAGAAGTGTGACATTTTCCCTACACAAACTTGCAGGTGTAATGGCAGGATCCCTGTTTTATCCACACAGGTGTTGTGTGCTTCATGAATTGTGTAATTGGCCTGATCTTCACCTTGGAGGCTGGAAATTACTGGTTTGACATCTTCAACGACTACGCAGCCACCCTCTCACTGCTGCTCATCGTGCTGGTGGAAACCATCGCCGTGTGTTACATCTATGGGATAAGGAGGTAGAACCTGAGCCCTGCTTTCTTCATAGTGGGACAGCTGGGGGAGTGGCCATGGGCCAAGAATAAAAAATACTGCCTTGGGCTAAGTATTTCTCCTATGCTATAGGATCAGCAAGGCGATGGGATTCTCCTCTGCCCCGCAGACCCCTTCCAGGGCCTTGGCTCAGGGCTGTGAGGGGCCAGGCTGGGCTGGCACCATCTCTGCTGGCAGGGGAGTACCGAGGAGCTGTACACACAGCTCCTTGATCTCGTCCTTGGTCTCAGGAGCAACTTCTGCCAAAACTCTGCTCCTCTCACAACAGGAATTCACCATGAGCACAACTGTGCCAGTAAGTCTGGTTTCAAAGGTGGTCACCTTGCACACTGTCTCCCATCAATCCTTGTGGGTAAAAGGAATCTGGAGTTTTCAACAGCAAAGGTGTTTGAAGATAGCTGAAGGGAAAGGCTTCAGCATTTGCTTTGTTAGTCTGCCAGCACAGAAGGTGTCCAGGCACGTACATGGGTATTACCCCCTTGACAAGTTCAAAGCCTTCAAGTCAGATCCAGGTCTCCTGTGAGACTTTACGTACCATCTCCAGTGTTAGTACTTCCTCAAAGACAGTCAGATACCAGCACTGAGAACACAGCTACACAAACCCAGCTGTTTTCTCCACAGTACTCGAGCATCACTGCTTTTCTCTGTCAGCTGACAGCAGTAATAGTCCGAGCTTACACTTCAGGCAGAACTTTCCTGCTGTACCTTTTCTAGCTCCTCTCTGCAACTTGGGATTCTCTTGGAAGCCTCACTGTCTTTTTTGATTTCACCCTCACCATAATTCTGTGAGCCAGCTTTTCAGACAATAATTCTCTGCTCATTTGTGGTCAGCTGTACTCCCCTTTCTCATCTGACATACTCGATTCTGAAGGTGGTTTTTGAAGTACCTCAGAACAAGGTATTGACCGAACATCTGTAGCCGGTCTCAAAAATACACAATTGGTTTTCTTTACAAAAATATGTCTGGTTTTCTTTTGAACAGATTTGAGAAAGATCTTTACACCATGATTGGACGCAAGCCAAACTGGTACTGGAAAATTATGTGGGCTTTTGTTAGTCCACTGCTAATTATAAGCCTATTTATTTTTTACCTCACCGACTATATCCTCACAGGAACACTGCAATACCAAGCATGGGATGCCACACAGGTAAAAAGAGTTTTGGGTTTGGGCATTTTTAAAAAAGCTTTCCTTAGTTCCTGCAACGATACAAGCTTCCTTCCTAACTCCACTGTTGCACAAAATGGCCTTCTGAAAGCAAGTAGCTGGAGTCAGGGCCATCCTTTAATTTTGTGGAAGGGAAAAACAGGGAAAACTTGACTTAGTGATGATGCAATGATTCTGTAAAATCAACCAATTTCCCTCCATGAGGTTCTTAATCAACCCTTCATAGAATTAAATTTCATTCATATTGAAGGCCCAAATGTCTTTTAAAATACACTTAAAACCCCCCTACTTTCAAAATGTATTCATTTTAAACAAAACCAGTGGTATTTTAACAGAACTGAGCTGCTGCTAGAATAGTTTTCATAATTTCCATATACATTTTTCTTCATGACCAGAACATTTTCTTAAGAATACTGGACTGTGTACTCATCACAGAGCAATTACTACTGGATAAGTAATCACTGGTTTCATAACCTTTTGTGAAAATGTTTCCATCATGCAGAAACAAAGCACATAATTGTTTTGATGTCATGGCCAATTTGGCACCCACGGTGGGCCTGGCCTGTTGACTGGGTGTCAGCATGAGCCCGCAGGCTCCAGGAGAGCAAGAGAGACCTGACAGAGGTCAGGGCCCAGCCACCTCATTAAGAAACACAATTCAAGCCAAAATCTGCTCTTTACCAAAGCTTGCAGAAGTTTCCCCCGATCCTGTTGTCAGCAACTCTGTTCTTGTCAGCTTTCAGTGTGTATGGCTGGACAGCGCTGGGCTGCCACAGCCCGAAACTGCTTCTCAGAGGTCCTGTTTAGATCCATACACACAGCTTTGCTCCTGGCCCGACTCTGGGACAGACCCCACAGATCCAACACTGCTTTTCTCCCTTGCAGGGGCAGCTGGTGACCAAGGATTACCCAGGCTACGCCCTGGCGGCGATCGGGCTGCTGGTGGCGGCATCCACCATGTGCGTACCCCTGGGAGCACTAGTGACTTTTGTAAGGAAGAGACTGAAGAGGGAACGAGTTTTAACTGTTGCATGAAAGCTGACATCTGGATTTGGGAAGACCTAACCTCCGTCATCAGTGACAGGGCACTTCTGGAAGACAGCAGCAACCATTATTTGTAGCAGCTATTTATAGAGTCGAGAATGGTGGGTGCTGTATTGACCAAAAAGTGCTCTTGGGAGGTTCCACAATGGTTTGGAAAAAAAAAAGCTCCTCTGTAACAAGATGAAGCTTTAAAATGGCCTCTGTAAAAGAGGTGAGAAGGAGAAGAGCAGCTCACAAAATGCCAGCTAGCACAAATGAACCAGCCTGTCAGCCCATTACATGTTAGGTAATTCTTTTCTGCTGTTGTACCACTGCCTGTGTAGAAACATGAGAAAACAAGCATGTTCCTGCACCAAAGTACCAGTAAATACCCCCAACCATTCAAGACACTCAAGCATACTCCTTATTTGAAATGACATCTGTATTTCATCAACAGGTGAAACTGCTGAAGCCTGGCAATGAGAATGTGACATTGCTTTCCTACATGAGAGAAATCAGTAGGATGGCATTGGGAGATAAATGTGGCCAACATGGCTTCTTTTGTACTTGTGTCCAGCAAAGCAGTGAATATATATATTTATATATGCATATATAGATATGCACACACATATGTGAGCTGCACAAGTTCTCCCACCTCCAGAAGTAAGATTCCAATTCCAGTACGTAACTGTGCACTGCGCTGTACTTTTTATTTTCTAGGGATGCACTTTAAGTACACTAGAAGGTATCTGTGATAAAGCTGCTTTACGAGCCCCACCCATACAAAAGTATGCCATATAATTAGCTTTGACAAAGTTCATATCCAGGTATTCTTTTAATAATCAGATGTAACAATCCAGCAGTTCCATGGACCTGGTTAATTTCCCTGTGTAAATGTTTTATAAAGAAAGCAACATGTTTAAATTGCAAGCTTCATGTAATAGAAAACATTAAAATTTCATCTATGAACTTTAAAAAAGGTCGCTGTGAAGAACAATATTAGAGACACACTCATGGGACAAGGGTTCTTAATACAGTGTCTTAACTATATAACCAATAGAAGGAGGCAAGTGCCTTAGAAAAGAGGGATTAATTTCCAACATTCTTAAAGCACAACACAAGTCTCTTATTCTGAGGCAAAAAGCAAGAGGAATTGTACAGCCCTCGGGGGTGGGCAGAATCTCGACAGTGACAACCAACAAGATCTGTGTAGTCTGCAACAGCCCTAGAAACAGGACACAGCTGCCTCCCTCCCCAGGCTTTGCTAACAAAGGAAAGACACCTTTTCACATTTCAGTTTATTAAAAATGGATACCATAAACAAGACCTGTACAAAAAAGAGCCGAAATTGCCCAGAATTTGGTAAGAGTTGCATGATGAGAAGTTATCGTCTTGGGCCTCCTCTTCCTCTTCCACGACCTCGGCCTCTGCCACGGCCTCTTCCACGGCCTCTTCCAGCAACTTGGCAGGTAAAGAAAAAGGGTTATTTAAGTGAGACCCAGGAATACTTTCATTTCAATTAAGACATTCTGTATTGAGCATAATCAGGACACTGCTTCCCTGTGATAAGACATTAAGTGAGGTATTAAGTCTATTAATGCTCAGTAAGTTTCAAGCAATATTTTCATCTTCTGTGTTACTTTTTCGAGTATACAGCAGGCTACTGTCTGTCCTTGGCTTCAGTGCAGAAAACAAGGGCATAAAACAGTTGGCTGCTCCCAAATGATTGGGTGATCTGATAGGAAACTAGAATTCCTCCTTTTTCTATATAAATACAGTCTAGATTTTTAGAGGGAAATGCAAATTTTGACACACTGTGAGATACCCAAACTCATCCTGTCTCAGGCACCATTTGGAAGGTCAGCATTTTGAGAGGATCCCAGCACCCAACAGTTCCTACTGGTCTCAGTGATGCCTCTGCCAATTGCAGACATGATTCTAAGGCAAAGGTCTTGACTGCGTGTTCCCAGTTTTAATTACTGCTCTTTAATTGTAAAGGGAAGACAGAATCATAGGATAATGCAGGCCACAAGCAACTGCTAAAGGTCGTATGATCCATATGGCGATAACACGCCTTTGCATCTCTTTCTCCCAAAGAAATGTGACCCACCAGGTTCCAAAGGCACTTTGCAAACTTTAGATTATTGGTTCATTTCAAACGTGTTTGTGAGTGCAGGGCTCAAAAAGATACTGAAAATTCTGCGGAAGCAGGTGGCTCTCTAAGAGACACCCACTGGCATCCACATTCAAGGAGCGGAATGTGTCAGTTATTCTGGGACGTAGGTTAGAAATGCAGGAAAGACAGAAGGAGCAGAGACACAGGGCAAATTTGACACAAGCAAGGTGTCATTATTTTGCTGGTAACACACTGACCCTGTAAAATCCATGGAAGCATCAACCCCAGCTGGAGGATGACAGCATCAGCAGCTAGCTGTGTTTGCCAAGTGCCAGCACGCTTGGACCCAAGGCACGTGTGGCACACACACCCCAGCCAGCATCCTGCCCTATCCTGACAACTTCACCTGTCAAGGACAGATGAAGGGTTTTACACTTCTGAAGCCTGAGGGCATGTATGGATTAAGGCAAAGCACAGCACAGCTTTAGTCTGAGAGTGCTTCCATGCACTGTGGATGCAAGGAGTGTCAAACAGAGGTAACTGGAGCTACCACAGCTGCTTTCCCCAAAGCTGACACCAAGTAGGGATGTTCTGGTCCACACCACATCGTGAGGTTCAGGAAAAAAGCAATCCAACCACACTCATTTCTCTGTGTGGTCAGATTGTTTTTAATGAACACGAGAGGAGCAAAGCCCCTTTGGGAGCTTTGTCCTTATTCCCCAAGGCAGCAGCCGCAGCGCTCACACTTGGTGCTGCACAGCCGAGATGCCTTAGCCCGTGTCAGCAAGGTGAGCTCACCAATGCAGAACACCCTGCACACCCACATACTTCAACACTGATTACAGGAGAAATGGTACAACATGATTTTGAAGCACAATTAGCTTTCACTTACAGCTAACTTTTAAAATCACAGATTAACTGCTGGGCAAAACATATACTGCTGGAGATTTCCTGAGGTTTACTGGATACTCATCTTTAATAGGGTGGATTAAACTTCAGCTACTGTCTATACTGTTGGGCTAATAAGAAAAAAGGATTTTTATTCAGAAGCACTCTGAAAAAAAATAGCTCCAGGAAGAGCAGAGACTGCAACACTACTAGGGTATACTCCAAAGCTGGAGATGCGCTCACTGGAATACAGCCTAGATTCCCTCAGGTTCTCAAGTCTCTCAAATTCATTCTCAGAGATACTCTTTTTATCCCCCACCAAATTTCAGTGAATCATTCGGCACCATTTGAGATACTGTCCTGTACTTATTATCTATGTGAAGCTCCCCATACAAACTGGGGAAACATAGCAGACATCTGGAGAAGAGGAAGTGTAAATCTCTTTGGTGCCAGCTGTGAGATTCAGATAGGTTAAGACTTACTCAAGCTGATAAACATTTACATTTTAAAAAATAGATACATGAAAAGCCGTAACACAACTTGATGTGAATGAAAGCTCTTGCAGATGCCAAGGAGGTGGGCAAGGCAGACTGAGCCAGCATTGTGTCAAACCCTCAGCGATGAAGGAATTTGATACCAAACGCAGACGTTCAGACACTCAAATCAGACATCTCCAGACTCACAGTACTAAAATGCACACAAAGGCAGAACAGACTAGGAAAGCACAAACTCACCCGCTTCTCTTTTCTTGGATTTGACTTTTGGTTCAACATCCACTAGCAAAGTATCCAGAGGCAAACTGTCCGGCAGAATGAAGTAGCGGATGTTGTTCCCTCGAATACTCAGTGTCTCCAGCTGGACAGGCTCTCTGTTCTTCAGTGTCATTTTTACTGCTTTGAGATGCGTGTTCATGCTGACATCCACTCCTGAAACAACACAAGCCTGAATTCAGGGATGAGGTCTCTTGTTACCTGTTTTTAAGTACGCACATGAAATGAGATTTATCCTGTTCAGCAACACCTGCTTCTGCCACTCATGAATTATTTCAGCCTCTCACAGAATGAAACTACATCTCTTTTCTCTCTTGAATTATGCCAGTTACCAAGTGTTGCCTCTAGCCTCATGTTTAGAGATCTTTATCCAGGTCCTAGCAATAGCCGCTTTGTAAATGGTTAAAGTAACTCCCCTGAACAACAAATAAACTACTGCTTATTACAGAAGGCTAATACTAATCTTCACCCCTTAAAAAGGAGGAAAACAAACCTTGGAGAAGGAAAAATAACCTGGATCATTTCCTTTTTCTGTAAGATTTAGGAAAATCCAGCCACAAAAGCAGCATTTATCTCATAAAATACATCCAGTACCAGGCTGAATTTTCTATGAAAGTACATAAAATACTCCACTGCAAGGAACAATCACTGTGGTTACAAACTCAGAACAGCCAGTAAGAACGGCAGGGAATCAGTACTGTGCACACTATGCTGCGCTATGCATAATCCCAAACTGGATAAAAAAATCTCAGCTGGATGCACGTACTGTGTAACAGCCATGAGAAGCAATAAAAAAAAAACACCCAGAAGTTTTTATTTTGCATATCAGGAGCTTTATGTAGGATTTGAGCTCCAGCTATGAAGATCAAAATGACAGTGACTTAATTTTCTGTCCTCTCCCCCTCCTTCTAGCTTTTACACACCTCCACTCGACCCAGTCCCTTCGTTGGCGTGAGAGGCATTACACACAAAACCTGCCCTTTCACCCCTGCTCCTGCCGTGGCAAAGGGAAGAAGAGGAGATTGCACAATCTTTTTACAGATTCTTAGCAGAAAATGAGAGGCTTTGCTCAACAACTAAGCCTGAAAGAGCAGCGAGGAGCCCAGCAGTGTGTTTGCTTCCCATCCGGCTGAGTTCAACAGAGCATGCTGCAATCAGGTACTGAGGGGGTTCACTCAGCTCTAATCAAAGTTGATGGACCTGGCTGCAAAACAATGCCAGTTTTGAACTCTGCCAAATCCCCATGACTGCTACTGGCCAAAAAAGCACCTCAGCAATCCTCTGGAATAAAATTCAAACTTCACAAGAGTTGTATCTTTTTTTTTTTTCCCAAGAGTGCCTGGGCAGAAGAGTTTCTAAAAGCCGCCTGGGGGTGAGTTTAGGAAGGGAGATGAGGCAGCTGCCTCAGCTCACCCGGGTTTGTCTCATTAAACAAAACGTGCCCCACCCACATCACACCTGCTGTCCCTACCTAAAGCTCACAGGAACACTCTCACAGCAATGCCCCTCACTGACGTTATTAAAGCAAACAAAATAGCTTGCACATGTTTTAAACGAATTCCCTGCAACTTTCAGCTCAGTGATACAAAGAAGCACCTGGTAATCACGAACTCCCACGAACTGCCAGGACAGACCTCTGGCAACAGCAGAGGAGCAGATTCTCTTGGCCAGGATTCCTCTTCGCCCTGTATCCCACACCCAGCTCTGCGTTTCCAAACTCGTCTCATGAAATCAAAGGTATACAAATACGCTTTCCCATCTCGATTCACCTTAACAAAAAACGTGCTCAACAGAAATCATTAACTTTATTTTTTAGATTAGAACTGCCTACACACAAAATTTAACCAATTCAAGACCACATCAGCTGGAACAGGTTGCCCAGGGAAGCTGTGGATGCCCCATCCCTGGCAGTGTTCCAGGCCAGGTTGGATGGCACTCTGAGCAGCCTGGTCTAGCGGAAGGTGTCCCTGCCCATGGCAGGTAATTGGAATTAGATGATCTTTAAAGTCCCTTCCAACCCAAACCATTTTGTGATTCTGTGATCGCGCTGCTACAATTCTAACAGATGACTAAGCAAGGTTTGGAAGAGCTTCCTTCCTTCCCCCCAAGCCTGTCTGCAGGCAAAGCTGCAGTCGGTCTCAGAGGCACCCAGTGCTACAGCGAATTTACAGCTCCCAGCAGAACCTTTAAAACAAAGAAATCTGATCACAAAATGCACCCCCAGCGCCGGTCTGACCACGGGTGGACTCATTCACTACTATACACCAAAGACAAGCCGTGACCCACTGAAATTCACAAGTATTTTAGTGGTTGCCTATGGAGAGCTGGCTGGTCACAGCTCCCAGCAACTCCCGACAATATCCACACACTGCTGTAACACAAATACACCTCGCGCTTGCACACAAAGATATGAATTACAAAGCCCATCTCCTGCATTTTCCTGTGCCGGCCCCGCAAGAGGGAGCACAGAACAAAAACTCATTCAGGCCGCGGCTGCCAATTGTTTGCCGAAAGGCAATGGGGAGTATTTTGCTGCATCCTCCTATCCTGCCGTACCTGTGATCGTTCCATGCACCTGCGTCCCATTCTTCAGCTCAATGGTCACAGTCTCATGGCTCAGCTTCATTAGAAACCTGGGAATTAAAAACACATTTAAAGAAACCCATACCCGTTCACTTCCACATAAAGGCCTACGTGTTCGACAGGCAGCACCAAACATTTCCGCATCCTGAGCTCCCAAAGACGGCGCTCATGGATTCTGCTGGGGATGTTTAGTGACACACTCCACGTCCTGCCCAGCCACCGGGAGCCGGGACGCTTGAGTGACACACTGCCGGATCCAGCATCTACTTCCAGGCGAAACGGCCATTACTGAACAAAGAAGGAGCCATTTTGCAAGCCGTTACAATGCCGGGAAGCCAACGCTACCCCACTCCGGGGGTTTCCCTCCAAAAAGGGGGGCGGCCCTTTGCCGAGCGACTCGCGCAGGCCTCAGGGCGGCAGCGCGGCCCAGCACAGCGGAGCCCCCCGCCCAGCCCATCCCAGGACCGCTCCCGCCGGGCCCATCCCGGGCCGCTCCCGCTCCCGTCCGCAGTGGGGGGAGAGCGTGGGGCGGCCCTGAGCGCGCGGGCTCGCCCGGCGCT
>VZTD01005895.1:551495-621194 GCA_013397725.1 Rhagologus leucostigma
CAGCGCCTCCTAGCGGCGCGGCGGACCAGCCGCGAGCGCCGGGCAGGGCCTGGTCCCGCCCGTGGAGGGAGAGGGCGGGGAAAGCGGGATCGGGGAAGAGAGAGGAAGAGATGAGGATGGGGGAAAAAGAAGGATGGGCAGGGGGGGGAAGGAGATGTGGATGGGTGAGAGAGGAGCAGAGAGAAGTGAGGGTGGAGGAGAGGGCTGAGCACCGCCTGGGTCTGTGAAAGCCTGGCTTTTTGTACGGTTTTACAACTACCAGCTTGGCCTTCCTTAATTAAAAATACATTTTAGAAAAGAAAAAAAAAAGACTACATTTTAAACCTGCTTTGAGCTTTACAAAAAGAAAAGTCCAAGGCCTAGAACCTGTAAAGCACTAATTTATTGTGAAAAAAGCTACAGCTTCAGCATCCAGAACTGTAATAGTAACAGTTTTCTGTGTATGTGTCAGTCTGTTCATCTAGTGAAGGTAAGAGGGAAAAGGAAAAGACAGCTTGAATTTTCACCTCTTGGTATGGTCAGTAGGACGCTGAAGGGCCCTTGTGAGGAAGGAGGCAAAAAGCCATGGGCCCTGAGCAGAGGTGACAGCTGGGATGCAGCACTGGAGCACTCCAGCCACAGTAGCTCTCCAACTGAGACCCAGCCACGGCAGTGGAGAGTGGAACACCACACAGTGCAGACTGACAATCAGGCACTGCCTGAGATCATCACTGTTTGAGCACAGCACAGGAAGATCCCCACCTGCAATGAGCAGACACAAAACTGAAGCATCCATCAGGTGTGAAACAGCTCCTAAGGCACAATTTGGGAACAGTCTGCTCCAAAGCACAAAATGCACCACAGACAGTGCATCTAGAAAAGCTGAACATTTTATTGTCATTTAGGAGTATTACACCATTTGTGATTTTAGAAATACAGACTCTTTGCAAAGCACTGAAATACAGGTGCCTTCCAACTTCTAAAACCTACATTATTCTACGTCTTACAAACCTTTTGTTAGCAATTCAAGTTTGGTCTTTGCTGCAACAAGTTCTTCACCAAAGATGCAACACCTTAGTTCTAGACTGCAAGACAACTGAGCCAAGTTTCAAACTCCACCTGCCAGTGAGCCACCAGAACCACTGCTTTCAAATATTGAGTCTATGATGTTCTTGTACTTTGTGCCCATGAGGGAGTTCACCTTTGAAAACTTTAAGTTAGGAGGATTTTCCAGTTAACCGCCAACTGGTATTTTTCCATTACAGCATCTAGAAGCAAACAGATACTTCGCAAGTACTAGTGCTCATGAACAGGTTATGTTTACACAAAACCCAGAGAGGCCTCCAGAAACATTCAAGGTTAAAATGAACAGTTGCAAAAGAAAAAAAAAAAAAGAATCTGTACATATTTTCAGTCATAACACAAGGGAACACTGGAGTATCAGTGTTTTGTGTTCTAGCTTCAATAGTGACACCTGTGCTAGTCCTAGTAGTATTCTACATGTTTGTCCCTTCCCCCCCTTTAAATTTTATACTCGCAATCTGAATATACAGCTGTACTTACAGGAAATATTAAACAATGCACAGCGCCTTAAGCAAGTTCCATGTCTGGTTTTGAACAAACCATATAAAATAAGTGACAAAATAGTTTAAAATTGGTCCTTATTTTTATACAGCTTGGAAGCACTAAATTTAAAGACACACATTAACCAGCACAAATTAGTCTGCAGCTTTTTTTTTTCTCCTTTTTTTTTCTTAAAAGAGTGTGTTACAGTATCATGCATGAAAAGCAAGCTGCTGCTCTCAAGTAGAAATATGGAGTTTAGACTTAATGCTTTCTCCTCAGGCTGTTATTCCTTCTTTCATAAATTATTTCAACATAACCAAGGACAGAAGCAGCTGACTAGCAAAACAATATGAAGTTCATCTTTTATGTTGTGACCCATTCTTAAAGTAATGAAGTACTTTGGAACTTTAGCATAAGGAAGGTTGAATAAACACTGCAAAGAACTTTTACATTCTTTGATTTTGTTTACATCTTTAGAAAGAAAATTCTACATTTTAACTCGCTAACTACTGGATTTTCATATGGAGACTGTAGTATTGAAACAGTGCAAGACATTTGCAACTTCAGGAACATCCAATTACACTGCCCTTTCACCCAAACAATGATTAGCAGAATATTGCATCAGTTCTAGATTAACAAGACAGGACAAAAACCTCATTTTAGAATAGCATTAGAATTCAAAAATCTTTCATATTTAGTGAAAAGAATCCACACACAAATATGCACGAAGGACTCCTTAACACAGACTTTATCACAACAAATGTAATCCAGCTGTAAGTCTGGACCTAGACTTTTTATTGGTATGAAGCCATATTTGTTCGGAGACCACTATCAGATGTTCCAGTATTAATGCTTCAACATTTGGGTATTTTGAGACATAAACAGCATCAAAGTTCTCTCCGGTCAAGACCAAAAAACCAGCTGAACTAGTCCAGGTGGAGCATGAGCTTAAGCAGACCACTTAAGCTCCAAAACATTCCAGACACCTAAAAGCTGGCTTTTGTCTTTGCATTACCCCAGTAGGAGCGGAGGCCTGTCCACTAATGCAATATTCCAAAGACCATTGCAACTAAGACTGTCAAGTCAGGTCTCAGTTGAAAGCTACCACCACCACAGGACACAGCTTCCTTACCCCTGACCCCCCCCACTGCCAAGGAAGAATGTTCATAAGAGCATTATTTGGTGTGGAAAGCAGGTCAGTAGAGACTCCAAGTGTGGCTTGAAGAATCCTCAGTACCAAGCCGCTTTCCACACACACAAATTCAGTCCATCTTCTCCTTCTGGACCAGCTTGGGTGCATCTACAAAATCCTTGCCATTGTAAAGGATGATGGCAAAAGTTCCAAAGCTGGCACTTCCCCAGAAAAGCACATAGGCCAGTGTCTCAGTCCATGTATCACCTGTGAAGAAGAGTCAGATAAAACTTTTAGCTCATTATCTCCAATTACCAGAGTGTTTTACTTTAGTACAAATGCAAGTATTTCAAGCTCTCCCTCAGATCTGTTGTCAAATGAAATCAGAAGTCTTTCACAGATCCTTTTCTGTTTCCTTACCTAGGAAAACTCGTATTTGCCACACAGTTCTTGGACCACATTGAACAGAGATCTACGGAAGTCAGTCAAGAACTCTACTGGCACTAATAAAAATTCAAGGCAAAAGCAGAAGGCAAAAACCTTCACCACTCCCAACACAGACTGAGATTAAAGGGACATCCATCAGAACCAGGCTTATGCCTGTATCTGACAGTCCTGAACTGTCTTTCTGCCCAAAATTAGTCAGGTATTCCTCTGGGGCTTCATCTAGCCTACAACAAAGCTACAGGTCTACCAAGGTGCATCTAAATTTGGGGACAATTAACTGTCCCTTAATTGACTTCTACATGAGTTTTAACATTGTTTTCTATAGCACCTCAGTTTTTTCCACATTAATGACACAGTGCTAAACCTCAATCTCCAGAGCCACGCCCAAGCACCTTTTAGAATGACTGAGAAGCAATTCTACACTGAACAGTTACTGGTAACCATTTACACAAAGTTCACAGAGAAACAAGCCAGTTTTATAAAATTAAACTCAGTAGTGACTTACCAGCCATTAGCAAACAAATAATGCACATGGAGAAAGCAACCACCATAATAATAGGCAACTGAGGACAGAGAAAAAGAATAATCACTTGATACAGCAGTACGTATGTTCCTTAATTTCCTTTAAGATGGGTTGTACTCTAAAGTTATTTACTTGCTTCGCAATGAACTTGCTTTAATTCTCAATTCACCTGCAATCAGGTACAAATAAAAGTTTGGATAGTTCCAAAATTTGGAAGAGTGTGTCCAGTAACTATCTTGAGAACTAAAATACACCTCCTGTGCATTAAAAGAGAGGTTGAGGTTCATGCTTTGCTTAGAAAAAAAAAAAATACCAGTTAAATCCATTATGTTCCCAAATCCCATTTCAAAACAGAAAGGGAAGGGTGAAAAAAATGAAAAAAGTGGGGTTTTTGTGTTACAGTCTATGCTTCTGCATGAAGCGGGAGAAAAGAACTCCACAACATTTTTGTGCAGAAGGAAACACTCATTGATAGTGAGTAGTAGAATTTCCCTCTTCCCACGCGGTAAAGTATATTTAAAAAAAAGCAAGCAGCGGTTTTGCCAATACCTCAAGGACACTCCATTTTCTGGCAAGGGAATAGTCTGGGTTTAATCCTATAAACAGGTATCATAGAGACATTACCAGATTACAGGAATGCTTCACGACTAACAGACCTACTCGGGCATAATGAAGCCAGTGACTGAACGGCTGTGTTTCTCTTATCACAAATAAAGTCTCCATACTCACAGCTAAGAACTTCCAATCTTTCTTGACATGTAAAGGACTAGCAGGTTCTACTTCATCCACTGAATAATTTCCAAGAAAAAGATCAATTGCATCCTGGAAGAGAAAGGGAGGACAACAGTTAGAATGCACAGCAATGTTTATCAAATACGTTTCCCCATGGTTAAAAGCTTAACTTACTTGTCTAAATCCATCAGAAAAGTTGTTTTTGTAGTAACGTATTAATGAGTTCCAGCCATCCATTATTAAGCCCCACTGAGTTCTCTTCCCAGTTCTGCAAAAAGAAGTAGTGAAAAATATTTAAAATAGATGCATAAATCCAGGACTGTAATTTCAGATTTATATTCTGTCATTATCCAGATGTGTACTACATTAAATGAACGCCTGCACAGGAATACATTTATCTAGTGCTGCCTCTGCATTATTACCACACATACTTGCAACAAAACTGGAAATTAAAACGACACTTCTTTCCATCACACAACATAAATGTGCATCTTCATGGCACATTGCCTTGGTTTTCATTTCCAGATAGTCTTTACTTTCATATAAACACAGCAAAGAATGGTGTTCTGGAGCTTTTAGTCTGACTTTTTACAAACTGAACCGTTGCAAAAAACTAATTTATGGCTTAAGCCCCAGATTAATAACCTTCTCAGATATAAAGACTTGAAGAAAATCCCAAACATGCTCAAAAACCCAGAAGGCCCTTACAAGAAAGGCTGACTTGCCTTGTGTAATCAGTCTTTAAGGCACCAGTTCCAGCATATTGTTTGGCACAAGCATTAGCGTTATCAGCCCATGCTGCGAATAGGAAAACAACGAGAAATATTAAGGAAGTTATATACTCTCGTCAGAGAAGAAGCCATTGTTTGAACTCTATAAACACCCTACCATTTTTGTAGATTTTCTCAAAGTCTGCTTGCTCTTCAATTCTCTGTCCCACATGCAGAACACCTAGTCTCTGAAACAAAAAGCACATTGAGGTTCGCTAGGAGTTTGATAGAAAAATCAGGATTTGCTTGCAGAAAAAGCTGTATTTACCAAACTTGAGTCTAGTCAGTGCAGCTCAAGTAAGTAATACAGTAACTCCACTATGCAAGCTCTTACTGAGTGTTCAAATTACATTTCCATTCCAAATGGAAAGCCTCTCTCCTCTTCCAGATTGTTAAAGAAGAGTGAAACACTTACCTGAAGCTGGGCCTGGAGAGACCTGCGTGCTAACAAGCTCTGGATCACGTTAGTCCGATCCAGGCAGTCCATGCAGTTACTGCGGAACGTTCCTTCCTGCTGAGTCACAATTTTACCCTCCGAGTCAACTAGAAAGTAACTAACACATACAACACATGTATTTAGAGATAACAGTCCATATGAACCACATGTTTTCACAAGTAAATATCCTAGCAACCAAAACACAATTGTCCTGAGCATTTGATGACTTCTCAGCCACTTCGAACTTTGATGCCTCCCTGCATTCTTCTCATGCTAGAAAACAGCCTCAGTGCATGAACGCTGAGCAATCTCAGGGCAGTATTCACTCTTACATTCAGAAAGCCAACCAGCAATATTGAGTTACACGCCATTGGGAAGAGCAGCTTCTGGTGCAAAATCAGGGACTTGTATTTTTTTTTCCAGTTATTTTAGTGTCCCAGCTCCACAGATATGAACATCATTAGCAGAGCCTAACAGCAGAAGTAACCAGATTTGTTTATAACTGGTCACCCAGTTCAATCCAGTTGGCAATGCATAAAAAGTCACCTAAGTTGTCAGGCACAATTCTTCCAGGAAGGTACTCAGATTTTTTAAGGCTGCTTGGAAAATATGGAAAAATCTGCTACTGTCACATGCCATTCTGTCCATTATGTGAACAGGTGGAGGAACCAGATATTCCCTCTTGCATATGCTAATTGTTACCTCAATCTTTCTAATCCACTAAACCAGGTGTTTCCAGTAGTTGGTAACAAACAGCTCATTTTAAATACTGAATTGCACACACGCATTCCAGTACTGAGCTGCTAGAACAAATATTCCAATCTACTTACCGACTGGATGTGTGAATGGGAAAGAACTATGCCTGTCCTGCCACAGCATGAAACTTCAGTTGACTACAGATTCACAGATCATAATCTATAGATTAAGTTACTCCAATATGTAATTATGAACTCTGAACGTGGACTAGCATATGATCCACTGTTGAGCATTTTAAGATTATCAAGTCTAGAGTGATGCAGTACTACAATCAGTAGCCTTAGAAGCACATGAATTTACTTTGATTAACTTTGTGTTGTCTTTTTAAGAGCCATTTTCATCATTCTTGAACTAGTTTTGTTAAACCATCTTGTACATTGTTGCAGACTAAAGGAGACAATAATACCTGTGAAATCTTCCTTTTCTCCCCGAGTTTTGCCTACAACTGATATTAGGATAAGATAGTTTGTTATTATCCTAATTAACTAGAAATGTCTATTCTTAAATGCTGCATCTCCTATAGCTGCTCTAAAAAATTTAAAAACTAACAAAAAACACCTCCACAAACCCAGCTCTCCTTTCTGACAGATCTTCCACAACTGGATTTAGCCTGCAGAAAATAAGAGTTGTTTACCTCCCTACGGGTTGAAAAACCATTTTCTACGAAGATCAGAACTCACAGTATTCTGTTCCTATTTAAGCAATAGTCATTACAGATGAAATAAAACAAGTTAAGTTAGAGCCAGCCTAATCTTGAGAAACAGTCTTCAATTTTGTATCTTGTTTTAGAGATGAATTCACTTTTTTTCTTTTTTCATTTCAAGGAAACCTGGTTATTTTCTACGCCTCCAATGGCGGCTGACAGTAAACAAGCTATGGGATTCAGCATTAATTCTGAGAATAAAGGATCCTTGCTGTACAGGAAAAACCTACAATCTTATTTCTCCTTATTTGAGGTGCTCAAAGTCAATTTATTCATTAGGTCTTTATGAGTTTTTAAGGCCTTTTTTTGTGGTGGACAGAATATTAACTATAATCTGATTAATTTATATAATTCCCATAGCCATCACTTCAGGTAAGAGACTTTATTAAGAAGACTCCTGCTCTAGTCCATACCTTACCTCATTTTATTTTGTTAGGATAGACTATACCACTGCTAATTTTGTAATGTTTCAGCTGATCTGCTTCGTGCTTCAGGCACAAGACTTCAGGAACAGGAAGGAAGCAATCAGAAAAGCAGAACAAAGTAAACTATTTCCCTAGCAATCCACATGTCTACAAGTAGCTAAGAACAAAAACACACTTGTGGGACTAAAGATTAAAATTGATTTGGACATTTTGTGTATTTTTATATGACTAAAGAAAATGAGAATTTGTTTCCATGTGGGTTACTTCTGTTAGCAAGGGCTAACAATCAATGCCAGTGGCAAGGCATTGGAGCCACAACAATGTGTGTGTTAGAGAAAACATTTTTACAAATGCCTGTGGAAGGAACATCCAGTGTTTTACACTATGTGGCAAAACAGTTTGCTGTCAACACCATCTGGAATTACTACTGGATGAAAGAAAAATATCATCTAAGGAGACTTTCTTTTAAATAGCTCCAGTAGTATGCATGCTCATTTCTTTGTCTAACCTTTTACGCAATCTTACAAGGGCAGCTCTTGTCACAACTCAGGGTTGCTGCAATTCTCAGACCCACTTTACTGAGAGGTAACAGGGGCTATACATCTTACCCCCCACCAGGTCTCTAACCTTGCACATGGTATCACCAAGACACCAGAGATATGGACACACTAATGCACACAAATACATCTTCATAGAAGATTACAGGTCTGTATTCCTGTGCCTTAATGCAAGACAACAGAAACTATGAGGAAGTGCTCTCATCTTAACAGCACAGAAGTGAAAGAACTGCAGAGCCTTACCTGAACTCATCTTGCTGTTCTGCTAGTTGATCCATCAAAATCTGAAGTCGATCCCACCTCATCCGACTGCACTCTTTATGGAAGTCAAACGCCACGTATCTGTTCAGAGAGAGAAGCATCTTTTCAGATTACATATGTACTGCAGTGAAGGTTACAGAAAACTCTACAGCAAAAGGCTGATCTATAAAACAGATAGTGACAGAGGATCTGTTTTTCTTTAGAGATTACTTTCAGCACATCTGTAGATTTCGTCAGTGCTCTGTAATCTTCATGATGCTGCACCCTTAGTGTGAATGGTGACACCATTTAAAATTCTTTACAAAATGCCACTAGGCTGGGGAAGCTCACAATTCAGTTCCAAGTTCTATGCTCCATTCTATGTTCAGGCTAATATTTTTCCTCCGGAAAGTACAGAAGGGATATTAATCTTATTTAATGTCTTTTTTTTTTCCCCACTGGGATTCTTTCGTTCTCTGTTCACTTTGAACAGGTGTTGAAATCCAACATTCTTTGCTGGCATAATTCCCTTGATAACTCTCTAGAAACCTGAGACAGGTTCTGTTTAAGCAGCTAACCTGTCATAAGAAAATTAAGCAGCTACTGACTTGGAACAAAATTTTAACAGCCAATTTCTGGCAAGAAGTGCTCTAAATGAGTGGTGCTTGATTAATTAAATATTTGTATGTATATGTTCGCTGTGAATTACAGGGCATTACATTCCTCCCCTCAAGCATTCATAACCCAAAAGTTATTTGACAAGATTTCAGGACTATGCATGAAGAAAGATGGTCTATACACACTGAAACAAGTAACTGCATACTCAAGTTTGACTCTGGCAGGTAAACACCATCAAAAGCAATTAACAAAGAAAGTGGATTTTGGTAGCAATAGTAAAATGGGGCTGCCAAACACCACTTTTGAACATATACAGAACTTCACCGAAATGCACCTTCACATAATTTCACATCTTTGTTTCCACCAGATGACTTAATTGCAAATATGCACAGATTAAAAAAACACAGCACAGTAATTTCAAGGATAAGGTACAGAGGCAGGTATCTGTGTGAGTTGGATGTGAACCCTCCCTCCAGGAGTTAATGAAAGGAAGCACAGACAGGTTGTAAAATTCTGTACTGCACTCAGTATTCCCACAAAGAGATGGAATTTCTCATAATCCAAGTGTATTCTCCACTCTTGGCCCTTTGTTACACTGAGCTCCAGGCATTTAAATTACTTGTTCCCCTTACTGTTCCATCCTGTTTTGCTCACACTCAGCACTCCCTCACTATGTTAGCAATGTAACCAAGCCCTTTTGCCAGAAGCTAGTTCTAGTGGACATGATTTTCTTTTTCCTAAAATGCAGAAGACCTCCATCGCATACTAAGACTCCAGTACTGGCACTACCATTGCCTCTGAATGTCCTTCTTTATTCTGCCTGTCTCCTCTCTTAGCAAGTTACTTCACAAACATAAAATGCAACCAAGTCAGAGGGTTGGTAAAGGCCCCCGAAGAACTGACCACTCTGTGGGTCTCAGAGGCAATGCTTAGCTTGTAACACAGAACATATCACTTCATGTCACATGTACCTGACCATTCCATTTGCCATGCTGTTCACCATCTTCGAAAAGGTTTGCTCAAGAGGCTTCTCTGAGCCTTTTTGGTTAACCTGGGAAATGGGAAAACAGAAAGGATTACTCAAAAGCCTGCTTAAAAGAACAACAGCTTTTTCAGGAAGAACAAGTGAAAGCATACCAAGTTGACAATCATTTGCTTTCCATAGCTAATTATTTGTGAGTCAAAATGTCTTTGGAAGCCATCCATCTAGAAGAGAAAGGAAATGTGTTGACAGATGTACCCTACTATTAAGATCTGTGCTTTGCAAGAAATCTCCATTACAATCTTTTTGATGATTCCTATAACTGTTGGATGTTCTCTGTTGTGCCAATACATTTCCATCTTCCTCCTCCCAGTCCATTTAGTTCTCCTCATTAAACATGCTACAGATAAGGAGTACTGTACAGCTACTAAAACTGCTGCAAACTGGATCCAAAGAGAAACTACCCCCATTGATGTCTGCATTTCTTTTCAGCATTTGAATTCATGGTAAGTACAAGGTTTCTTGCTATTTTAAAAAATAAAGCTCAATCCAGTATTGTTGATTTTTATTCTTCTGATTACAGTTTGCTACCCTATCACACAAACATGAGCCCAGTAACATGTTAAAAACCCAGGACACAAACACTCACATACATGATTTACTGACTTGCTGATCTGTGGCTTTGGTTTATACTTGAGGTTTGGTCTTTGAGACCAGAAAAAAGGAATAGATCCACGGGTCTGCAAAAGAATGGAAACGGTTTTAAACAGCAGAATTTAAAAAACTCACTTGATATTTAAAAATAAAGCAGACTGGTTTATTTTGTTAAACTAATTCAGTCTGTTTAGTTTTATTTGCATATCTTATATACAATCTATATTTAAGAACACAGACAGAGCTATCTATGTATCTATGTTCCTCACAGTGACTTTACCTGAACAAACGATGCTTTGCTCCCCTTGTAATGCACAATTTGTTCTGTCTCAACAAAGTTAGCAGCGTGCCCTTCTGAATCAATACCTGTGTAGGAAAAAGACCTTGTTAGCCAGCTCAGCCTGCCTGCAGAACAGTGACAGTACATCAGCAAAAGGCCTCCTTCCCTTTTAAGTCCTCACAGGAAGGACAGAGCTGCCTGACAATGTAAAATTAAACACACCCTTGGTAAAAGTTTAACATGATCTGCACCAAATTTAAGCAGAACTGTGCTTCTTCAAGTTAATACATTCTGATTTTCTAGCATTAGAAATTATCACTTAATATGAAATAAAATACCAATGCTCTGACACCGAAATATTCACAATTCTGTAACAATGGTACTGCAGAAACAGACTAATTTCTTTAAAAGCATGTATGTTGGGACTAAGAACAGAGAAAGTAATTGAAATTAATTTCCCTGTTTGCTTTTAAACTTGAAACAATTAGAGAACACCACTCAAGGCTCCCCTGCCAGCACCAATGATGCTCTTAGCTGGATTTACTGCTAGAGCAATGAAAACAGGTGTTGAAAATCACTACAAAACTTTTGCAGTTATGTCTTAGAGACACAAAGAAGAGTCACTTTTAATAAATACCAGAAAATGCTTCAGTTCCTAATATTTTCTTTAGAGGAAGAACCTCAAGACAAACTAAGCAATTTTTTTTTGCAAGCCATTATACAGCAATTACTCAAAGGTAACTCACATGTGCAGATGGAATACATATTATTTTTGAAATAAATCAATTTTCTCTTTTACCTCTTACATAGTAGCGTACGCCAGCCCTGAAACAGCTTCTTCTGGAAACAAGCAGCCAGTCAAAACATTTGCCATTAATAGAACAAGAGTGCATAGTGATAACTGATGAACAACACTAAGGAAAAATCCCAGCATTTCATTAGGATATTTTTATACATCAACAGGTAGGAAACACCAAGGAACCAAGAGACTACATTCAAATAAATCTGTAAACATTCTCACCCAAACAACAGTTGAACACTAAACTTGAGGGACAGTAACAACATTAGGATCAATATGCACATGGCAACACAACGCTATGGTGATGTCACTGATTAACAGACATTAAAACTGCTGTAATTTCAAGAAATTGTGAGTCTGAAGAAGATTATTCTGGGTTTTATGGTCCTAATTAAAAGTTAAGAATCCATATCATCCATAATTTTATTAAACTACCTTAACAGTTTCTTGTCCCTATTGCTTTTAAAAATTAACAACTACTTCAAAAAATACCTCTTCAAAATTTTTTCTAGGCTTTTAGAAGAGTAACTATCTTGGGGTATATACTCTGCACCCTTAAGTGCTACATACATCACATCTACAAATACCAGAACTAGCAGTAAAATCAACTGGCTTTCAAATCCATGGGAAGAAGAAGAGAATGAACACACCAAGACTCCAGTGTGAGCTTCTTACACAAGAATGGTTTCCTGCCCAGGCTGCTGACCCAAAGTGCCAAATGTACCTGGGATTAACCAACAAACGGGGAAAATGACAACTAGTTTCAGTTTTAGTCTTGTTTTGTGCTGCTTATAATGGCACTTATTTGGACTGCAGTAAGCTATCAAGTCTAATGGAGACCAGCACTTATGAAAAATTTCTCAAGGTAGATTCACCAGCTTTCATGTTTTGCCCCTAAAAACTGAAACCTACCACTTTAAAGCAAGCAAAAGATCAAAATGGTCAATTTTTTAATTAGTGTACTGCAGTCTTCTCTTTGAGGAATCCAGATACTTTGTCTCAAGTAAAATTTAGGTTCTGCATCTATGATTCAAATGGGACATAAAGCAGCTGTGTAACATGAGCACCTCAGCTATGTTAAAGAACACACTGATTTCACACGAGTCATCTTGATTTCTGTTTGTATTTATGCCAATACTGTTTGTAAAAAACCCAAAAAAATATAATACGAATTGACCCCATCCAGAATGTTCTCACAATTCATAAATTACAGCTGAAAAATGCCCATTCCTCTGTTTTCCTAGAAAATTACTGCCAGGTCCTCCACCTTTTAATTCAACATTTGCATAGCCAAGAGCATTCTGCAAGAAAGATTACCTCTAACCTTAGCTGCTTAGCAATTGTCAGCCTATTTTCTGTTAGCAATCTGTCCTCACTTAAAATGACAACTTGCTATTAGCAGCTTCCACATACACAGAAAAGGACAAGACAGAATTTACTGTTCTTTAGAAGGGCTTTTGCTTTGGAGCAGCAAGACAAATATGAAACACAGTTTAGGGCTTTAGGTGATCAAAATCTCAACTAACCAAGTCCATTATTTCTCATCACTGAAAGACTAGAAGGCCAGTACATACAGCTGAAAAAAAATATATTTGGGTTTATACTGGGGGGGAGGGGAGGAACTTTTGATATTATTGGAATATCTACTAGTGGCACTGTAACAGTTCTGCTTCGGGCTCTTCCTAGCATTTTTGGCACTAGAAATCCAGTTTCTTCATATTCCCGAGTTCTCTAAGGTTTTGCTGAAATTCTAATTTAACCAAACATTACCTATGCTAATTATTTATATAGTGAAAAAACAGGATCAAGGAAGGTGTTAATTGCAGTCTGTCAGTTGTTAACTGCAATTTACCCAGAACTAGCAGGATAAGGATTAGGGTGTTTCAACAGTTCCCTTTTGCTATCTTCCCTTTGTCTCTCTCCCTAGTCCCACAACATTTTCCATTAAATGAAGCCACAGGAAAGAGGGACTGGAGATCTGCCAGCTGCTGACAGTCCTACCAGATTAACCGATTCCATCTGGAAGCCATTCCCTGCACACACCTGACAAGCCTTTGCAACAGAGGAACAAAGCAGAACATGGCACAAGTTGCTCTGTCCAGTCCTGCCAGTCCTTTTCACATTGTCTGTCCAGGAGCAACTACCTGGGACTTGTTGATCACACACTGCCTCCAAAAAGCATTCAGCTTACTTGCAGCATTCATCCCTTCTCAAAAATAAACTCATGACTGCTTTGCTAAAAAGGCTGTTACCCAAAGCATTGGTGCAGGAAAAGCAGCTGCCTAGGAGAAGCATACCATGAGCCTTCAGAAGAACTTCTTAACCTTTTGTTCATCAACAGGAACATCCATAAGCACTCCTTCAAGTCAAAACTGCTCTCCCTTATTTTGTATCTAAAGTAAACATATCCTTATAGCAAGATAAAAAAGTACTAAAGCTGATGTAAAAGCATTTACCATATTAATCTTAACCTTCCCATTGAAAGATAGTTATGCAAACCATGCCTGTAAAATTAAATAAATTAAGCCTTCAAAGCAGAATATTCAAGGGCGTTAACACACGAGTGGGCTATCAAACAATATGTAACACCCATATATGAGCAAACTATAACTTATTTCTGACATTGTGCTCTATGTTCTAATTGCAAATGTAACAATGGAGCAGCCTCAGCAGCAGCCATTTTGCTACTGGACTACCCATATCCAGCACACAGCTTTACAACACAAAAGGATACATCCATGCATCACTGGCGTAGCAAACCTATGGATCTGAAACACACAAATACATGTTAAAAATATTAAACACCAGTAGCCAGAAAAGATAAGCGAGTGACTATGTTTTTCCTAAGGGTTTTGCGATAGTTTTATATACTTTATATAGTTTACTTTTTGTTTAGGGTGAAACATTCCTTTCTGAGAAAAGAAGTTCAGGGAAAACAGCAACATATGTAATCCTTATTAGCAGGATGAAAAAGGTGAAAGTCTAATCCTAATTAAGCGGCCTGGACAAAAAGCAAGCTGCTTTGTCCTCCCTATACATAGCATTTACTCTCCTACAAACATGCCAGATATAATGCAATACCTGCTGAAAATCTTTTGACATGGTGTGTTTGCTTTACCTTCACAGTAGGACATATGCAGAGATAGTAGTTACAGAAGCCTTCAGCAAGATATATTTTTATGTGATTAATACTCAGAATGCTTGTTCCAGGTTTTTTCCTATCCTGCCATTCCTGAATAACTCAGTCTTTCAAGAAAACGTTAAAGTTCTCCAAGCTTAGAAGTCAGAAATCTCACACTTCATTCCCTAAAACTGTTCCTGCATCAAGACACCTGTAATCAATGTGAGGGGAAGTGTAGCCTAAAATACCAGTTATCTCCCTTTTCAGCTTCTGTGTTTTGTCCCTTATGTCTGTTTTCATTAACCAGCCACACTTGGCTTTCCTTTGCTGTTCCCACCACAGCTTCTCTCTCATTTCCCAAGCTTTATTTGCATAGCACTATGCAAACTTTACACTCAGTCATATGCCCCTGGAATATGCACAACAGCCCTTCTCTAAGTCATATCTTCACATTCCAGAAGCACTGCACAATCCAGCCTTTTGGAACAGTGCTGTCTAAAGTAACAGCACATCTCCACAAATTACCGAGGCAGAAATAGAAGCCATGCGTCATTTGCTTTGATAAATGCAAAGTATTGATAGAGAGAGGAGGTTGCTGTAGTGCAGGCAATTCAAGGAGTTTAACAGACAGAGGATGTCTCCAGTAGGAAGGAGCTTAGACAGTCTGGCCATTAAGGTGCCACAGCTGTGGCTCATGGTCACGCATTTGTATTTGCTGGACTAAATGAATTCAAAGATTACATTGTGCTAATCTTCATTTGAAATAAACTGAAAGAATCTGAACAGTCAGTCTTACCCTTAATTACCAGCTTTACGATCTCTTCACTAGGAAAATGGAATTTAAACTGCACTCACGGAGAATGATGTGAGACAGTCTTAGAAAAAAAGTGATGAACTGGACCTTGCCTATAGCCAATAATAAATAAGTAGCTAAACTTCAAAATGCTTGAGAAGCATATGCTGCGCAGTGTCACTTCCCCCTTGGTTTATATGAGCACATATCTTCATAGCACAGTATCTTCAAATACAGACACTTCCAAAAAATCAGCTTTCTAGAAGTACTACTGAGGACATTGACAAAGTTGGAAGTTTGAAAGCAGAAGACTCACTGTGCTAAACTAGATGATGAATAGCCACGTTATACTAGATTCTGGCTGTCTGAAAGAGACAGAATTACAAAAAACTGTTGCATACTTATAGTAAAAGTATATCTGTTCTCTATTAACCTAATCATTATGAAGCATTTACCTCTGGTTGAGCAATAAATTCTCTCAGAAGGTGTCCATTCCATACAAACCGTGGATCTGCCTGCAGCAAGTAAAGAGCCAACATGCTTTTAGAGACTGTCAGTTCTGTTTAATTCAACATAAAGGCAATACCATAGCATCTATGTGTCACGCAAGTTTAGGTGAACAGGTACAAACGCAGATGAAGTTCCCTTCTTTCAGCAGTAGCCTTCATATCCTCAACTAGAAATCTAAGTAAAGATTGGAGAGAACCATTCTTTCAACTATTCTGAAGGGTGTTGCCTGGTACTTCTAAACCATTAACAACTGAGCTGCAGAACATAATGCTTTGGTGGCCCTATATTGGGCTTTTTCCTTCTACCAGTACTGTTAAAAAACAACGAACACAAATATCAAACAAAAACACCCACACAAACACAGACCAGACTTCTCTTGCAGAAGCAAACTGGAGATGTTCAAAATTGCCACCATCCTTTTGATAAGCCATTATACTGCAGCCATGGGCATATGAAATTACACTGAAATAATCTTAACCATCCAAGATCTGAATTTACTTGAAACTGAGGCCTTTTTACTGTACTTTGCCTTTCAAACAACCTTCTGAAGTGACACAATTTTAAGGCAAATCAATCCCTTTGTGTCCTTGCTCTCCCTGGCAAGAGCACCGCCAGAGCAGCATTTGATGACGCAAAACAATCCCCAAATGTAAACATTTTTTCCAATATTAAAAAACCAAACCAAAAACCCATCAATATAGATACAAGAGAATTCCAAGCTCACATTGCATTTGGCTGTTGTCTTTAAGACAAAAGCAGCATACTAAATTCATGCTTCATGCAAAGAATTGGAATATTTTAGACAGAATACAACATCCCAAGACTGACAGCCATAAAACCTGCAGTTCTATTCCAAGTTATCCTGGAAAAGAATATGAACACAAGTACATTTTATTCCACTTTGGATTCCTCTCTCCATTCCAGGTCAAAGGAATTACTTGCTTTCTCACAATTTTTCCGCTTAGCTCCTTCTTATTGTAATTAGAAGCGTTCAATATTAAATTAGACCCAAAATTTAATTTATTTTGGATTTTTCAAAATCCATTTAAAGTAGACTGTAGAAAGTACTTCCAACTGCCGATCTGGAAGTATGACATCACATCAGAACAGATCCCTAGAACGTCATATTGCTCACAAACTATGAGACTTGTGTGGACCAGTGTGTTCAGACACAACCCATAATAGCTTGGATAAAACACCGGCATCATTTAAACATCATCTGCATACAACTGACTGACAATTTCCAAGACACAGACACTAAAGCAAACTCAAATCCTTACCCTCTCTAGAAGGCTCATCTCCTGGAACTCTGGGCTTGTGTTGGCCAGCCGTTGCAGGGTGTGTGTTAGGTCATAAGTTGTTGAGAAGTAAAACCCATCCACGCTCAAGACATGGTTAAGCATTGATAAAAATACTTTATTGTCCTGCAACTGTTGAGATGAGGACAGAATAGAAGAGCTGTCATATACTATTATAAAAATATTTTACTCTTGTAAGCTATCACTACTTTTTGAAGTGATGAGATGAATTTTGCTAGTGCTCTAGCAATACATGACATCATCCAGAGATTACCAGACAAGAAGGAAAGCATTAGAGTGCAATTCTGATACCAGTTCACTGATAACTTGCAGCTAGCACACTGCAACCAAATTCTGCAACAACAGTGGAGAGCAGAGAACAGTACTCCTGTGAGGTAAATAGCTACTGACATTAAACTAGTTCTAACAACTTACAAGCAAAAGGGAAGCTGTTAGTTTCCCTGAAAACCATTCAGTCAAAAAAGAAAAAAAAAAGGCAAGATGGCAAGACAAAAGAATAGTTATCCAGACACTAAGTTATAATCTGTATTCTGGTTCAAGTTCTGATTAACCTCATCCCTTCCCTGAAAAATCATCAGATTCCCTTCCAGCTCCACTGGTTAGACACCCTGACCTGCTTTTTATCAATCCACTACATATCCGTTCTAAAAAATCTCCCACCTTTCCCTCCCTCAAAAAAAAAAGTCAATTCTTCCCTGCTAGGTAACTATGTAATTGAAGAATTCCATAAAGAAAGCAAGACAGCTAAGATGACAGCAATGCAGTTTATTGTAGGGCCTGTCAGAAAAGTAAACCTGTGAGAAAGACTTAACAGAAGCATTAGGAAGGGTGTACCATCTTAAGAGAAGCAAAAATGCACATTCATGAACAGATGATATTCTAAGTTGCATTAACAGCTTCATCAAATTCGATCCCGTGGCAATGAACATGAACATACAATAACCTTCCTCCATACTCCCCTAATCGATGTACCTACCTGAATATCAGTTAAGTGCAGCATGGTCTTTTTGTAGGAGAGGATGTCAAAGTCTGTTGCTTTCCAGATTGCATGACTGAAAATCTCACCTACTTTTTTCTTTTTAGTTATTACAATAAGATATGTACCTGTAAATCAGAAAGAAGAAAGTTTTTTTTTAAAATAAAGAGCTGCATATACTAAGAAAAGCAGCCTATAACCATATCAGAAAACTGAAACCAACAGGACTTTCTGTTCTTAAGTGTAGCAAAAGCACACAGGGCTAGAGCAAAAGCAAAATGTACTTGCTAAGCTACCCACTTCTCTATGCTCAGAGATCTTGAGCTACTCATTAAGTTTAAGGAATTTATAAAAAAGTGGACAAGATGAAGTGTCACCTACTCTTACTTCTCATCAGAGACAGTCTGAAAGGCTTCAGGTTTGCTAACTTAAAAAGAGGCCAATGCTCTTGAATGTGATTAGAAAAGCACAGAGCAAGTCCAAAATACATGAAAGGAAGCATGCTTCAAAACCCAAAAAGACTATTCAACTTATCATGAAAAAATATTCCTCCTAACAAGTTCAAAACAGAACAAAGAGATTTGGGTATCTTTTAGCAGTTTAAGACAGGAAGTTTGCTATTTCCCTGATTGTGTAAGTAACGAAGCAAAATACCCACCCCATAATCATGGACAGTTCACTCAGAACAACTAATTTACGCTTGCTGGTGAACATAGCCTTATTTCTAAGCATAGCATATTTCAGTGTCATCTTGTTTTTGAAGAAAAAGTTTACTCTTAATACTGCAATAGGCAAAGAATATTTATATTTGTTAAAGATGCTGCATTGCTAGGTACAGGGCTGGTTTTACAGTTAACAGCAGTGAACTGCCTAATAACACTTAGCTAAACTTTTAATTTAACTGATAACATCTTTACTTTGACAGCTGTATACTAACACTCAGCACAAACCTCTAGAGGGTAGAATGAAAAAAACCCAAGCTTTTAAGAGGCTTACATATTCTATATTTTATTTAATATTCAGTCAGATGAAAAGTAATCATAACTAAGCCTGTAAGGAGTGAAAATTCCCCTTTGGGGCAGTTCACTTTTAAAACAGTCAGTGCTCGTCAAGTCCCTAAGACACATGTATCCACTATATTGCTCTTACTCTGCAAGACCCACAATTCTTTAGAATATGGGCATAGAAAATTCAGCAGTTTTAAGATCCTGTCAGAAGTCATTGCATTCAACACAATCACTCTTTGTCTCAGTTGGGAATACTTCAGTGAGTGATCTTTTACCCTTTCTACACATGGAGATTGCATTCAGTATGCATGCTGCTTATTACATCATTTTTCAGACTACTTCAGTCTCAAAGTCTACCAAAATCTACAAAAAGGATTGTTGGAGCAACAATGCTTACTTTCCTGGAAGCTTAGACTTTATGCATCAGGTTTATTCATGCCAGTGGCTGCTTAGATCTGACCACTGAGACACTTAGAAAAACTGGACAACTTACTCTCTCATTATCCTAAAACTCCCTAAACTTAGAATTGTTCCCATCTGCCCTTTTCCTTTTCATGTTGGATTTTCTTCGTATTTGTAAGGCAGTTGCAACACAATCATTACTTGAACAGCTGCATCTACTTGTCTATCACCCTGTCACTCTCAGCTATTTGTGTACCATGATTATTAATTTAAAGTCAAGCTCCACAACACAACACTTGACTGTTGCATCAAATCCTGCAGCTAAGATTAAAACAGTTAAAAAGAATAAGTAGATGAGGTTCTTTGCACTCATTTGAAATGCATTCCTTAAAACGGACACAACTGCCAGTTAACCCTACCTTTAGAGCACCTCCTGGTTTAAGTTACACAAACATTCAAGATGAAGTAGATTTGGATGCCTCCATCCTCTAGAAGCCACAAGGAAAGCCTATCATACTGATGAAAGTGCAACCTCAGGTACTTGCAAACACTATTTTTGCCTTTAGAGCTTCTTTGGCAATCTATTTTGTCTGCGTATTTTTAAAGAGCACAGTTCTGTTCTCCTTACCTGCCACCAACCGGATTGTTCCCAAAATACCAAATATAGGCCTTGTAACAGCTGAAGGGGGAACATCTTTTTTAACTGAAAAGCAGAAGAAAAGAACATCAGAATTTCAGACTGCTTCTTTCATGACTGTATTGGAACACTATTAAAACTAGGTTTCTCCACCCTTCCAGGTTAAATCAAGTTTTGCTACAGTGTTAAGTATAAGAAACAAAGCATCAGAATTTCAAAGCCTGATGGAGGTTTGGGAGGAGGATCTGGAATTCTACCCCAATTTCTAACCAATTTCTCATGTTTAGTCAAAGTTGTCATTCCATTGAATAAATTCAAGCTTATTTACATGATAGCATAGCAAGTAGACTCCTCAATAATGTATTGTCCTGCCACCTTCCAGAAGCTTTGTTTTGAAGCCAGCAAGACATAACAGACAACCAAACCATAAGTGCTTGTGCCTCCCAGGTCTGTTTGCTTCTTCTGAGCCTTGGTCTATTTCTGTCTCAGAAGACCTAGGCTATCTCTGCAAAACTACCAACAGCAGCACACATGTGGCAAAGGGACACAGTATTCCAAACAACATACCAAGAGATCCAAGATCCAAAAAGTATCCCAATATCAATTAAAAGTCTTAGCATATGTTAGTTTTATCTACCTACACTTCTAAAACAATAGAAGGGATATTGGAGAAATCTAAAGAAACCCAAACCATCCCCCAGAATGAGGCATTTTCCCAGAACTCAGAAAACTGAGAAAGGTAACCCTTGAATCTTCCTTTGCTTTAAACACCTTGCAGGTTCATCTGATAAAACACCAGTAGTGAGAGAGATTTAGACTAACAAAAGACTTGGGATAACAATCTTTACAGTTTTGAAGGGACAGTCTTGCAAGAGAAATTGAAATAATATACTACAATACCAAACGTATTAGTGGGATGGGCACACTGCTCTTACATGAAGTATACAAGAAGCCTAATAAAAGAGAGAGAATGACTGCTTTTATATTACTACTACTGTAGCATTTCTGTCTATTTGGAGATTAGTAATACTGTGGTGCCAAACTCCTGAAGTATCAAAAGGGAAGTCTCCCACTGCCTTCATTTTACTGTTATTTAATCAAAGTTCTTTGTTTCATATTCTCTAAAAAATGAAACTAAAATTTTCAAGACATCAACAGGCTTAAGACTACTCCCACTGACATCTGAATCCGGATTTGCAACACAGAACAAAATTTACAGAATGGGTTTTTTACTGTTGCTACTTCTAGAGGCTTTACGAAAAGTCAGGTTTCAGTTTTATAAAAAAGACAGCACTTCGGAAAAGCTGCAGAACCCCAGTGTTCAATCCTTCCCCTGTTTGATCTTGAACTTCTAGCACCAACCCCAACTAGCTTGGATGAGTCAGCTTCCCCTGTTGTGATGGACAGTCTTACCAAAACACGGGCAAGCACTATCACCCTGGTTACCCACAGCATAAATCCCACAGCGAAAAGGCATTTGAAACAAAGCTCTGCAGAGCAGAATACAAAGCACTGTTTTAAAAAGTAACTAAAAATAGAAACAATTATGTCAGTATCATCTCCATAGGGTTCTGAAGATCTTCTTGGACTCCTAGAGCAAAACACACAGAAAGGACAGAGAAGACTATGGAGAAATACTGGTGAGGAGAGTCACCTGTAAGAGTGACTTCTGTGGAGACTCTATCAATAGCAAGCACATCATCTGCTCCATCATCACAGGCTTCCACATAGAACTTCTCTGGTGTTATATGCCTTTAAGAGAATAGAGAGGAAAAAGGAATTAGTTTAGTAAAACTTACTTTGGGTTTGTTTATGCTTCACCAGCTGAAGACAGAGCAATCAATTTTACACCTTATTTCAGCTGCAAAATAACAAAATTCTCACTGGATTGCTTCCCAACAGCCATTGATGTTGACAGTGTGGAAAAAAAATACAAAAAGTAAATCCAGCTCATCAGTTATTGCAAAATTCACGGCCTGTTTAACAATCTTAATCCTTTTTTATTACCATAAGGTAAAGACATGAAAGTGAGTTTGTGTACATAGTGGTCCACTCTAATTCCTGTAAGCTTGAACCATATCTGATAAACCAAAACCCAACACAAAATCAGAAATTTTTTAAACCAAAAACCTCCTAACACATCAGACCACATCCTTAATGCAAGTCTAATAAACATAAAAGTAATGTACGAAATGATAAACAGACCTGTTTCACATTAGTGTTGTAAGTATTGCAAGAATCTACTGGAAACAACACAGTAGACATGGAAAAGTTCAAGTGGCACACTAATTTATTGAAGCAGGTGTCTCAATACAACCATTTCCCAGACTTGTTAGCCAGGTCTACATGACACACACGTCATAACATGTATCCTCCCCACCAGACAAGTCACACACTGACTTCCTGTTCAGAGTTCATTGCCATCCTTCCCTTCAAAACCAGCACAAAACCCAATGCTAGTCATTAACAGTTTTTAGAAGTGTTCCTTAAAAATACACCCATTGAGATATTTGCAAGAAGCCAGACATGTTATACTGTGCATCGGTAGGAGAGTTACGTAGAAGTGACTTGTAGCTGTACACAGGAAATGCTCAGCAAACAAACAAAACACCCCAAACACTCTTAAACCAGTATTCTTGATTCTTACAGTGATTTTTTCTTAGTTTAAGGCTTGACAAGACATGGGGTCAGAGTTTTAAAATTCTTGTTCTGGTAACAGGGTAGGTATTTTTAGGCTCCTTCTCCCTAAATAGATCTTGCATTTCTACACATCTTTTATTTTTTTTAATCCTTCAGAAAGCTGAATTAGAACCCTAATTTAGATCAGAGGACTCTGATGGCCAGGTCTTGGTAGCAGGGGGGGCTACAGGACTGGCTTCTGTGAGAAGCTGCTGGAAGCTCCCTGTATCTGACAGAGCCAACGCCAGCCAGCTCCAAGACGGACCCACTGCCGGCGAAGACCCAGTCCATCAATGATGGTGGCAGCACCTCCGGGATAACACATTGAAGAAAGGGAAAAAGCCCAGCACAACAGCAACTGCAGCAGGGGAGAGGAGTGAGAACACATGACAGAAACAACCCTGCAGACACCAAGGTCAGTGAAGAAGGAGGGGCAGCAGGTCAACCAGGAGCTGGAGCAGGAATTCCCCTGCAGCCCATGGTGAAGACCAGTGAGGCAAGGCCGTCCCTCTGCAGCCCATGGAGGTCCATGGAGAGCAGAGATCCACCTGCAGCCCTTGGAGGGCCACGACGGAGCAGGGAGATGCTGGTTACATCATGGTGCTAATAACACCAAGGTTGTGGGTTTGATCCTCATATGGGCCATTCATTTAACAGACTACCTTGATGATCCTTGTGGTTCCCTTCCAACTCAGAATATCCTGTGATTCTGTGAGGCTCTGACCCCATGGGAAGCTTGTGCTGGAACAGGCTCCTGGAAGGACTTATGACCCTGCCAGGAAACCATGCTGGAACAGTCTTCCTGAAGGACTGCACCCTGTGTAAGGGACCCATGCTAGAACAGTTCATGAAGAACTGCAGTCTGTGGGAAGGACTCACTTTGGAGAGGTTTGTGGAGAACTGTCTCTAGGAGAGGGACCCCATGCTGGAGCAGGGAAAGGAGTCCTTCCACTGGGGAATCGGCAACAGAGACAAAGCGTGATGAACTGACCAAAAACCCCATTCCCAGTCTCCCTGTGCTGATGGGGGAGATGAAGGAGGTAGAGAAAATTAGGAGTGGAGTTAAGGAAGAAAGGAGGGGTGAGGGGAAGGTGTTAATGTTTGGCTTTATTTCTCATTATCCTACCCCGATTTGATTGTTAATAAATTAAACTAATTTCCCCAAGTTGACTCTGTTTTGCCAGTGACTGTAATTGCTGAGTGATCTCTCCCTGCCCTTATCTTGACCCAAGAGCCATTCCTTTTATTTTCTCTCCCCTATCCAGGTGAGGAGGGGAGTGATAGATCCACTCCAGGGGGCACCCAGGATCAACTTACCACAGACCTTAAAAAGAGGTCTACAAGACGCCACTTTCCACCCACTTAAAGCAGAGCCAACCCGAAAGTTTATTCAACTTCTAAGCTAAACTCTGTTTCTTAGGGTGTGTTTTGACTCTCTCAAAGGATGGTGATTCACAACCTCACTGGGAAATTAAGAGGAAAGCCAGAGGAGAGCAAATACTGAACTGAAAAAATCCACCAAACAACATAACACAACCAACTGTAAAGAGATTAATAGTTAAGTGTTTATCAGATAATTTAACTTCATTACAGGAAAATTAGTCTATGGGTCCTAAAACAGGAAACACATCTACAGCATTTCCTTTGTAAATCAGCATCCTTACATCTTTCATGTACAAATATTAAATGCTTTATCTTTGAAAATAAAAACATCAGAGTAAGAAATACAAACATGCAGTTTGCTGAATGCTGAAGCCTTAAAACACCTACTTTGCTTTCATTGCTTCTGTTTTTGATGAAGTGCACATGTGCACCCCCAGCTTTTTAGGGGAGTTTCACAGCAATAATGGGAGCTGTTTTTACGGCAAAAAGCAAGCAAGCTTACACAGATAGAACAGGGGCAAGACAAGCTTAAAGATGTCTACAAACCTTCAGTTTGTTAAAGCATCTAAAAAGAAAACAGGATGTACTATTTAAGATGTAGTCAGAAACCTACTGCTAGCTGACAGGAAGCAGCAGGAGGCGTTTTTTCCAAAAGAGAAAGCTGCAGCTTATCTTCCATTGGTTTAATTGAACACTCATCTTTTTCTGGGACATCAGCTGACACACAAGAGTGCAGCTACAAAAACCGCCATGAAGAGAATCTACAAAGTTTAATATTGGACCTCTTGTGCCATTAACACAGATGCTTTTGCAATCTTACTCTCTTACAATCTTACTTAATCTGAGTATCTCAAGCAAACTAAGTTGAAAAAATACATTAACCTATGGGTTAGTAAGTCTCAAAAAAAAGCGTTGAGAACTATAGTTTCAGTTTTTGAGTACTCTGTATGAAGAGCACAACACGGACAAGACATCTACACTGACCGGGCAGAGCACAAAGAGCATTTCCATCCATGATCAGTATTTTTAAAAGCTGGTCCTTACATTATGAAGTGCAACATGGCCATGACACTACTACAGTCTCAGCACGGAAATTCACATGCATATTGGTTAAAGCCTGTTTTTAACCAGCTGAGAAGAAGCTTACAAATGTCAAATAATTGTCATATAAACAAATGTTTTCTTTACCACATACAAGAATAACAATTCCTCCCTGAAGAACAAGAAGTCTTTTATTCTCAATATCCCCAAACTGAAAAGAAAACACAGAGAATTAAGGCTGCCACTCCAATGATGCCTGGTCTCTCAGTGTGTGTCATAGGCCCCGCTTTGCTAGATCAGATCCCAGCATTTCTCTCAAATCCTAGACCACATTATGTCCTGCCACTATCACTGCCCTTTCAACAACTCTAACACCTTTATCTCCTCTTACATAATGTCTATAGTTTAAGCAAAGCTAGAAATTTATGTTTTGCATTCACTCAAAGTCCTCCTTCCCATGGTCCTCTCCAGGACCAAATGTGGTGACAAAAGTGTCATAGAGAAAGCAAGACAAGTCATCCCTGTTTTCAGCTCAAGGGACCAAAACAGCTTCAGCAGCCTGCAGCACTCTGAAACAGAATTGTTGTTGACTCTTTTGGATGTCTTGAGTGAGGGGGGAGACAGGGGCAAGAAGAAATCAAGTTACCAATCTACAAAGCTGACAGAACTTGAACAAATACTACACTGCTGGGATCACCTTTAAAAACAGCCTTAAATACAACTGTGCAACACAAACTGGAAAGCCTAAGCCCTTGCAAGATATTAAACCCATGCTTCAGAAGAAGTGGGATAATTAGTGCTCTTCAAAATTTTCAACAGAAAGATGATTCACTTAGTCCTTGCTTCATTTGTGCAAGAAGTTCGACGTTTCCTAAAATAAATATAGTTGAGGAAGAGGCCAAGACTCAAAGCAGTTCCAGCCCAAGCGCTGATTTACAACTTTACCAATTACCAGAATGAGGCTAGTAGTCTCATTCTCACCTAGATGACTTTTTCTATTGTAAAATCACTTTAGTCCAGATGATTGCCTCTCACTTGTCTTTCAGAAAGGAAGCTGATGAACACTGCATGAATAGGTTCATCTCCAAACTGTACTCACTAGCAAGCCTGTATGTCTATCACAGGCTTAGACAGATAGCACACATGCTAATTTTACTGATCTGACAAGGAGATATTAAATGGTGAAGAAAGGATCATTCATGACTAGGAATCTGCAGATTCATTCTACTCTTTTAATGAAATAAGGACAGATGAAAGTCCAAGTGCCAGTATTATATCAAAAACAACAATAAGGAAAGCAGTATTTCATAGAAGGCTATAATGTCTGTAGTTACGTTTAGAACTGGCTTTCATACACCAGGCCACATTCTGTTTTTGTGTAAACTTCCTATGTGACAGTTGGAGCCTGCCTTCTCCTCGGCTACATTGTCACTGCTGTCTAAAACCATACAAGACATCAAGAACTCTCACCACCAGTATCTTGCTTCCCTTACAACTTAACAGCATGTCAAATCTTCACAAAATTGGAGTCCTTTTATTCCCTTTTTTTAAATAAAGGAAAACTTACAACTATTATAATGAACTATTTCTCAGTGTTGCTACAAAACAAAGTAAGTGATAAACACAGATATTTTACATTGATAGTATAGCTCACATTACTCAAGAGGAGGAGTATTGAAGAACTGCAATCACCAAATTCCCATTTAAAATATTACTGAAGGTGACTTGGATTTCATTTTGATAATCTTCTCCAACTGAAACTGTGTGGATTGCTGCCAAGAGATAAAGCAACTCAGTAGATTTCATTCCTACAATTCAAAGTTGAGGGAAAAAAGTGTTGATTCCCAACATAACAGAAACATTAAAAAAAGCCCCCAAAAAGAATATTGATGCTTATGCCAAGTGTAAAGTCAGACTCATTTACAGTTAAGTGAGACAGTATTTCTTTTGTTTGTGTATTTGTTGTGAAATTTCAATTCCTTAGGTACGTTATAAAGCAGCATTGTGTATAATACAGATGATGCACCGTTGCATCCCACATTTTAATTGGGCTGATCCTACAGATAGGAATATTCCTGTTCAGATACAGCATGAAAGAGGACCCATCATGCTCTAATGGCCACTAAAGATAGTACTTCACTCAATATCACTCAAGCCTTCTAGGCCTCAACAGCCAAACCCTCACTTGAGTAATTGATTATTTCATCATAAATACTTAACATTGCTCTAATGCAGGAAACTCTTTGATGTCAGCCTCTGAATACTGTAATAAAGCAAGCCAAAAGCACACCCTGTACTGCACAGAGATGCATTTGGTATCTTGAGCACAGCAAACTGCTCTGCAGTGAGACAGGAAAGATGTTAGTTCATGCAGAGTCCCAACAGTATGTTAAGTAAGAGCTAACACACTGGTGGTTTCAGCACTCCAGAGATTCCAGATTTTCTAGGTGAGCAGGTGTGCTAATTATATGCCTCCCATAAATATTACTCCTTGAGCAGAAACAGCTCAAGGAATTGGAACATCTCCCATAGAGCAGTAGTTGTTGCAGGGAGAAAAACCCCAGGATTTAGAAAACACTAATGGAAATACCATTTACAAACAGAACAGGAAAGGCATTTATTAAAGGCTTAGCTACATAATGTCTGTTTCCAGTGAAGTTTCACTCTAGATGAAAATAATTTACTGCATAAGTTAATGTCCTGCTCAACCAACATCCCTGAGCTTTACTACGACAGCTGCTTAGATGGAGCAGGAAGAAAAAGATTGGTAGCCGTTCTTCCTGGAAGTGTTATTCAAACCAAAATGCCCTTTTAGACCTCCCTCCAAACACACACAAGTGGAAGGCACTGTGCCCAAGTGCAGTAGCTAATAAAGACTGACAAGTACTTTTACAAAGCATGTAAGGCAACATAACTATGGGTAGGAGGAGTTAAATTTGAAACACAGCTAGTGTCATGGACCCAGAGGATACTGAGAAGGCTATCAGCAAGATAAGTCTTCATCCAAGCACAAATGAAAAAAAAGTGATTTTAACTGAGCCAAAACGACAGCCAGAATTTTCTCTATTCTGCAGACAGCTTTAACAATCAGTTTTTCTATATTAACTGGACTGGAAACTCCACTACCAGTTGTGGATGCAATACCTGCAATGGCTGTTTGAATTTTACAATTTATTCCTGAGGCTACCAGAAGAAGTTAATTAAGTATAGCAATGACACAGACGACAACTACGGATAGCAGTTTTCAGGTTCACAGTTTTCCCCAATAACTGTTCGTGTAACTCAATTAGTTCCGTGAGCAGCACAAATGCCAGACATCAGCACTTTTACTGATATCACCTGAACTTGACTGATGTCACTGGTCAAAGCACAAAGGGTGTGAACCTCTACTTTTGATAAGGTGAAGAACACAAGAGGTTTGTGTTGAGAGCTAGAACCTGTGGCTGGATGTACAGGATGGGGCCCCTGCAGAGCACTGCAATCAGGAAAGCTCCACACGGGGCCACCAGACTACCCAGAAGAGGTACAGTCGCAGAATCTGACTTCATCTTGAGAATGAGCAGCCAGTTAAAAATCCAAACCCAAACACTGCCACCACTAAATCCCCAAACTGAAGTCTAGCCTGGATTTTTCATAAGAACATTCTCCTTTGACCTTGACAACCCAGTAGGTTTGACTCAACACCCAAGTTATGGCACCATATATTCAAACGCTTAGTAGAACGTCTGCAGCCATTATCACAACTTGGTGTAATGACAAAAAAAAAAGCTCATTTCTCAGAACACAAAACAATTCTGTTTTCATGTTTATGAAAAAACTCATGTTAAACTACATCTGACACAGCCTTGTTGTAAAAAGATCAAAGCTTACTTTTAGCCAAGATTAAACTTTGAATGAGAGAATTCTTTACTAGCTTGTATCCAGAAAAGTGCTTTTACTTGAAAAAGTTCTCAGTAAGAACAACTGTGTACTACAAGTCACACGACTGCTACTCACACAACTCACCTTTGCTCCTCTGCAGGCAAAAAGATCACAAGATCAGCTTAAAGAAAAACAAATACTGTTTAGATGACAAGAGAGAAAAAAAAAAAGCTTTCTGCCAAGTAAAGTCTTTCAGCCATCACTGATGATCTTACTCTTCAGCAATACTCAATTATCTCCAGGGTCTGTGTACCCTCATATAACTACCTAACCAAAATAAGAAGCCCAGTGACTTTGAAACACGAAACAGCATTATGGAGAACTGTTTCTACAGACCTCCAAAAGACCTAAGTATGTTTGCTCTGAATCCAAAAGATGACTGTCAAATGAAATTTAACAGACCATAAAGTACAGTCAAATCAGGCTTAAGAATCACTTTCAGACACTGATGCCTGAAAACGGCATCAGCAACTCAATTATGGAATTTCCAGCTACTGTTTAGAGGTCAAAAGCCTGGGAACGCCTTTAGGACACAAAAAGACACTTCACTTTTGGTTTCAGACAGTCATGAAGAGTCTCACACTCAGAGTAATATCCTTGGGAGTTTGAACTGCTTGGTGTGAGGGTTTATAATGGAGATGCCTCCTGCAGTGTTAACTTTGCACTGCTTTCACTTATGCAACTTCTTCTACTTTAATAAAGGCAGCGAACAGACATGTGGCATACACGCACATTCAAAGGGTTACAGTCTCCCCTAAAAAAATATATTTGTTTTAATAAAAAAATTACACTGGGTAGTTAGAAGAATTTATCTGGAAAAATCACAGCTGGCGCTGCACAGTAGAGTCCCGAAAGTTCAAAGCCCTCAAAGTTCAGTCATCAACTGGCATCAAAACCATCACACACCACAAAAAAAAAGCCCATTTGTGTCACGAGAGACCGATGGACAAGCATGCCTAGGGAATCTTCTGCTGGCAAGCGGCGCTGCGCACACACAGCCTTACACAGTGGCCGAGCCCCTACAGCAGCCACCTACAAGCAGGAAGGCAGAACCACAGAATTGTCAGGGCCGGAAGGGATCTCCGGAGATCATCTGGTCCAACCCCCCTGCCAAGGCAGGGTCACCCAGAGCAGGTGACAGAGGAATGCGTCCAGGTGGGTTTGGAACGTCTCCAGAGAGGGAGACTCCACGACCAGCAGGCAGCCCCGGCTCCTCACGCCGAGGGAAGCCCCGCAGGCACTGACCTCCTGGACACGCGGGAGGGAAGCGACACAGACACGGGAGCCGCCCGTCCGCAGAGCTATCGGATGGACGGCGACAGGGGACCCGTGTCCGCGGCCAAAGTCCTCCCTCCTCCTCCTCCCACCCTCCCGCACGCAGCTGCCGCCTCAGGCCAAGCCCTTCGCGGTCACCCGGGTGAGCGAGGGAGCCGAAATGGTCAGAAAGGGCAGAGGACAGGCCGGGGGAGGGCAGGTGACAGCAAGGGACGGGCGACCGTCGCTCCACCGGCGACTCCTCCCTTCCCTTTCCCTTCCCTTCGGCAGGTACCAGAGCCGCGTCACCCCTGTCCCAACGGGTCACTCACAGCTTCAGGCTGGCGTAGGCCGCCGCTGCCGTGGTTCCCGCCGGTGCCGCCGTCGCCATCCGTCCCCTCGGGCTCTCCCCGGCCGCCGCCAGCTCTGCTCCGACCCGGCCGCTCCCTCCCCGGCGGACTGACGCGTCCCTGGGCCGGAGCGACGGGGCCCCGCTCAGGACAAACCTCCGCGGGCGCGCTGGCGAGCCTAGGGCGGGGCGCCGCCTATGGCAGAGGGGGCGGGGCCGGGCGGGCTCGGCGGAGCCACTATTGGCTGAGGCAGCGCGCGCGAGCTGCGCTCAAGTGCGCGGGGGCAGAAGTAGTGTACCGAGCAGGGCCAGTGGCGCAATGGATAACGCGTCTGACTACGGATCAGAAGATTCTAGGTTCGACTCCTGGCTGGCTCGGCTGCTCTTTTTTTCCTCCCCTTTTTCTTATTTTTCTTTTTTTTCCTCTTGCACTTCAAGGCGAGGGTGCTGCCTACAACCGCCCCCCCCGCCACTTCTTCATAGGCCCACCGCTGCCACCTTCATGCCCCCAGTGTGGGGGTCTCCAAACTTCCCAGGGCTGGGTGGTTTTATAGGGCTTCCCACTCTTGGCAGTCCCTCAACTCAGGAACAGCTGCTGTCCACCCGGGCACCCTTTCTGACCCTCCAGGCTATGGGGTTTGGCAAGGGGCAAACCTGGGGCACCTCCTGGCCAGTTTCCCACAGGATTCAGCTCTCTGGGTGTCATGCCCAGGTTTGGGCAGCTTCTTGCCTCAAGGAGGGGGAACTATATTTAGTTATTCCTATTTATTTGCTTCATTTTAGCTGCTCCAAGCTGCTGTGGTGCTGCTTGGCCAACATCCAGTCTTCGGGCCGGAGGCATCCTGGTAGCTGATAGCAGGTGCACCATGTGGCTGCCTGACTCCCAGAGCCATGGGAACACTGCCCAAAACCCTCTAAGGAACCCATCCCCACCAATGCTGCAAAGGAGATTCCCATGCTGGGATCGGAGCCTGCTCCGACATGTAGCACATCCCTCCCCAGCTCCTCAGCCTGGGACCTGGGTCTCCCCAGGAGGATGCCAGAGCAGGACAGCCTCCGATGGAGCTGCAGCAAATACAGCTCTGATGGAGCTGCCTGCAAAGGACTGGAAATTCCCAGTGAACCCCACTGAGGTGGTTCTCCCCACCAGTCCCTAGTTCAGCCACTGAGGTGGGGGGACAGGAGTAAGGAAAAGGATGGGAAACCATCATTTCACAGCATAACTCCCCCCACTATGGACTCCGGGCAATGACAATCATTGCAAATTTAGGAAAGACTTGACTCCGAGTGTTGCTTAAGATACTGTCTTTAATCACTGAAATCACAACAGGCCAGTGGCTTGGCTCTGCTACCGGTCTTCATTCTTTATAAATACTTAACAGCACAGAAGAAAAGAGGGCTGTGTTCACAGGAGGCTAAGGTTAGTTACACCAGCACAAATCCTAAAATACTCCCTCCTGGATCTGAGCTTTGAAGGAAACATAAAATAATTAGTACCATTCAGTATCGTTAGCCAGGCTCTGGATTTGCTTTCCAGATCCAGAAAGCCAGAGCCTGGGTGTGTGTTCCTGGGTCCCTGCCTGGCCACGCACCGCAGACCTGCTGCGTGGGGACGAGGGTTGGTGCCGGCAGGGCTGGGAACTGCAGCCCAGTCATCCCCCTACCAGGGCCGCAGGGCATGCCTGCCTTTACAGGACTCTTTGCCGTGTATTTGCACGTAGGGACAGTTTCTTCCCATCTCCTGTCATGTCTGAGTGGGTTGTAGATGCATACTGCCACACCAACTTCTGGCTGCCCTGGAAGAAAGCAGGGCGAGGATTTTTACTGCTCAGGAAAGCTTTGCATCTCCTTAGGAAAAGGGTGGGTGGGCAGTTCCAGGCTTTCTCTGGGCTCATGACAGGAAGACATCTGCCCAGTCAGCTTCAGTAAGTACAGCCAGGCCCACTGCAGCCAGAGAGCAGCAGGACACAGAAATGGAAAAGGAAAATGAACGCACAAATGCTGTGTGATGATGAGAGATGCAAACCCCCTCCCAGCTTCTCCCAGTGACACAGGCACTCACAGGATGGGGGAAAGGGATGTGTATCTGGTCATAGCCCTTCCCTGCCCGCAGGTACTGACTCCAGGGGTATTTCCCAGTGATGAAGCCTGGGTCAATTTGTCCTTACATTCATGCACAGAAAGTTGCTTAAAATGCACGTACAAGCACTTGGCACGGGCACAGAGGTGTGAAAGGCAGGTGTCTCACAGGCAGAATGTGCCACATGTCCACGTGCATAGACACAACCACACACACCACCCCAAAAGTGAGCACATAGCAAGCAGTCAAGGCCCACGTGGGACATTTTTTCCCAAAAAAGAGAGATAATCCTTTTTCTAGAATGGCCAGCCAGACCCATGCCAGCTCTTGGAAGCCCAGTTTCCGCCTTTCAAGGCTGCCACATCACACCTGATTGCTGATGAAACTCCACCATTTCCAGACTAAGCAGCTATTCATTTTGTAGTAAAAAGACCTACCAAAAAAGCGCATTTAAACCTTGAAAGACTGGGAAAACATTTTAAAAGCCTCCAAATGAAATTCAGAAACTGAAGAGCCACAGATCTTTTCAAATGCTCCTCACCAGAGTGTTTGAAACTGCTGTTCCCTGTGTTTTAACATCAGGGCAGTTTCCTAAATTGCTTTGATCACAGGTGTTTCTTACACTTTAAATTACACAAAAAATGTCTGCTGCTTCTGTAGCTGGGGCTTTCTCCCGGCTCTTATGCAAAAATCCCTATTTAAATGAGTTTCTGTATTCTAGGCAATAGAAATTTAACAGCATGATCTGAATGAAAAAATCTTTTAAGCTCTGATTCCCGAAAGCAGGCTTCAGGGAATTCACTTGAATAACTATTTGCATGACAGTTACTCATTAACAGCACAATGAGACTTCCAAGGGTTCCTTACTCTAAAACCAGTCAGAAGAACTGGCTGCGGGAGGAATCAAGACTAACTTTTCATAGCATGTTTTCATAGCATCTTAATAAATTAAAAGGCAACAAGGTTCATGTGAACAGCAAAACCCAACGAGTACTAGCCAGGAGATAGGTGGAATTTAACATGTTTTTTGAAATTCCTCTGCAGAGGATGCAAAGCTTCACATCTCCAGCTCCAGAGCTATTTTTCCCTTTGGGGGAGCTGCCTGAAGGCAGGCAGTGAGGGCTTGAAGGTCCACAAATGGCTGGTGGAGGGTCAGAAGGAGGAGAAAGTTCCCCTGTGCAGGATGCCCCTGCCTTCCCCCGTGCTAGACCCACCGTCAGGCAGCTGCAGAGCTGGGGACAAGCTGGGGAAAACCAATAGGGACTCAGACACTCACAGCCTGGGAGAAATAATACTGAGCTTAAGTGAATTCAAACTCCCAGAGACAGAAGCAGTGCAAGTTAGCACACGCAGGGGTGCAGGGCAGTGCAGTAGATGCTTTAGCTTCAAAACCACAAGCTCACAGGCTCCTTTTTCAAGAGCTTCACACTGTCATTTCCAGCTCTTTGTAAATACAGGAAAGGAGAGTGTTGGCATTTAATAATTTAGAGGGGACGTCAAAACTGGAGGTAGGGCAGCCTTCATTTCCCCAGCACTGAGGGATACAGGATGGCTGACAGGAGTAAGAAGACACTGTGTGGGAGTAGGGGCCAAACTTTCTGGTGATGCAGAGGGCTTCTGCAAGACAGCTTGCCACAAACTGCCTGCTTGAGGCCTTCCATGAAGGAAAATTGTCCTTCTCCCCATCCCCTTCTCTCCCGCTTATTTTGAGGTTGTGGGGAAGGCTGCAAGGGTGAGTCAGAAGTTTAAACTGCAGTTTAAAAAGAAAATACCAGTCCCACTCGTGTTCCCAGATCTTTACAAAATGAAGGCAAAAAATGCACACAAGGGCTTGCTCTAAAAAATCAAGAGGTAGCAAAAGCATGAGCTACACAGCAGCTGGTCTCTCAGAGACAGCAACAGGTGACCACAGCTGGTGTTTCCAGCTCACTTCCAAAAGCCACTTTGATATCTCATTGCCTTTGCTGCCAAAAGCAGCTCAGGGCAGAAAACCACCTGCCCAGCACTATCTGAATTATTTACTAGGGATTGTGAGCTAGTGTTATTTTCCACCTCAGCCCCTTCAGACAGTCCTAAGATCACAGTCACACCCTGAACACCCCCTCCCAGCTCCAGCCTAGCTCTGCTGCAGGACACAAGCTGATGTTGTGCACTGGGGTGAGAGCATTGCGGGATTTGCCCTGGGTGTTGTTGCCCTCAATCCATGTTGCTTGGATGCAGCACTGCTTACATTTTGTGTCAGCTCCCATCCCTTTCCGAACCAGCATTTGGAGGCTAAATTTAAGGCTCTAGGAGGGCTCACATATTTGGGGTCAATTTTACCTCCTCTAAAATCACAGGTAAAACTCTCAGAAGATATATTTCACAGTGGTAAAGTGCCCTCCCTCGAGCTTTCAGTCACTCACTGAAGGGATGCATGTCCCCAGGAAAAATGGTGCTGCAGAGCCAAGCTACACCAAAGCTCTGGATGGCTTCCAGGCAGGACCAGCCTCCAGCCCTGAGCTGCCATCCCCATCCTGAAGAGCAGCAGAAACAGGGGGAGGCACTTGCGGCTGAACGGGGCAGAGGGCTGGATGGTCAGCTGGCACCATGAAACTCCGTGCCCAGCTCACCAAGCTCCTGAGGCTGGGGCAGTTTCACATTTCGGCAATGGCAAAATGATTTATTAGCAAAGGCAGAGACACGCAACTTGCTGCTACCTGACACCTGTGCTGCTCCAGGTGGGTACACGTTGCTGTCTGACTATATCGAGTGAAGTTCAAGCTACATCCATGCTACTGGAAAAGAAGTTTAGTTGAACTGTAATGGGTTTTCAGCATGGGCATGTTTTAGGGAGTCCCACTGCCATGGCTCAGCTAATTTATTGTAGTTTCCTCACTAAAATGATCTTCAAGAATGTCATCCCATCCTTTGCCAGTCAGAACCAAGTTTACATCTTCAGCATAGATACATGAGGATTTAACTAATTTTCCACACAAAATGAGGGAAAGAGTAGTTAAGATCCTCAGCTGCATCCGAGGCTTTAAATTCAGAGCTTTTTGTTAAACAAAAGTACCAGTACACGAGGGGCTGCACAGCTTTGGTAGGTACAGAACACGCACTGCAGGCACACCTATCATACACGTAACACATATGCGGGGAACAGATTTCTTTGACTCTAAAGGGGAAGGGGAGTCAAGAAAAGAAACAATCTGCCTTCCTGCTTTCTCAGCAGAACGGAAAGTAAGGGCCAAACTCTCTAACCCCTTGCTCAGATAAGCTGTTATTATTCATGGGGGCAAATCTGTTTATGCCAACATACTCATTTGAGTTCAGGTTGTGGAGCTGGGCTCTAAATCCCTGTGTAACAAAGCCTTCATAACAATCTCGAGTTCGCTCCCCGAGCTCTAAATAAGCACCACTATGAAATGGCTTTGTGCTGGGTAAACACCATGAAAAGGAATAGCCAGGCTGAGGGCTGAGCTGAGGACAAATTGGAAAACTCATGCAACTGTATGTGTATGGAGAACTTTTTTCCAAAGCGAGCTCTGCAAGCAAGAATGAGGGTGGATTTCCCCCATGTCCACATTTTCAGCATCCCGACCTTTCCTTTCCAAATATGATCCACTATGCAGACTCTGACAGAGCAGACTGGCCCCTGTGTGTCATGCTGACACACAAGCCTGGGCCCCAAGTCACTGCAGTAGCTTAGCCTAGCTTGTTCCAGTTTTTTGTTCTGTTTGAAATGGGATGCTGGCCTCCAGTTGCCAGACAGCATTGCCTGGTTTGTGCTTGAAGAGTTGGTGCTTTTACAGCCAGACTTGATACTGGAGTTCAGGGAATTAACTGAAAGGTTTGAGTGTGCCATTTTGCAAAGACCCCTTTCTTTTCTTTTCCTAAAGAATTAATAAAAATAGAGAGTGTCTAAAAAACTGGTACTAATAGGTTGGTGTCCTTCAGGGAACCTGATGAAATGCGCTTTCAGGAAAGAGTAGACTGACGAGATGTCTCTGGCAGGCAGGCAGGCAGACAAGCCAGCCTCTGGCTTTTTAATTGTGCATGGCACGATCTGAGTTCATAGGCAGAAGAGCAAATCGTGCTTTCACTGAAGAATCTTCCAAAATGAGCCCAGAGGAATCTCCAGGCAGCAGAAAAAGGCACGTAAAAGTAAACTGATCGGTTCAGGTAACATGCCACATTCTTGGTCAAGTAGACATGGTTTGATGCAGCTGAAACCCACAAGCATACAAACTTCGAGAATCCAGCAAAAATCTCTCATATCCTTTTACAAGAACATTGCCAACTGGCGAAAAACATGCACAGGAAATCAGCTGAAGGTGGGGAGAGGGAGATCATGTAACAAGTCTTCTGTCCTGGCTTTCCAACGCTGGCCACGCTGACTAGTAGTGGTGTTGGTAGCCAGCTGCTGGGGTTGTGCCGTTCTCTATGTGTTTCAGGTGACAGGAGTGACAAAGCAAATGTTCATCCAGTGGGTAGCAGCGATGCCCGTCTTCGTCGTTCAGTTCCATCCCACAGTCCTGCAAAGAGAGGCCGTGCAAATTATTAGAGCTTGTGTTCATCTTCCAGTGTCAACTGGGGTCTGGCTTCCAGGAAAGTGATTTTGTGACAAAGACAGAAGACACCTAGCCAACAGCTCTTTCCTAACAGGTCCAGCATGTACCACAAGAAGAAAGACATCTGACAGAGGCATTTTGATGGGCAGCCTCATACAAATTTGTTTGAAGCAGTTTTATTGAATAACCTTTATCTTGTGGTAAGGTGCAACCCTCTGTATTTTAAACATGCTCGTGTCTCCTTACACTGTCAGGTAGGATTCACTTCTTCACATTACAGTTGTACTGATGTGAAATCAGCTTGTGGAGTCAGGGCCTCTTTTCACTGCATTATAAGCAGTGAAAAAAGTGAGAAAAGACAACTATTTATTTTAATTCACAATGCAGAAGTATGGAGGCTTTCTGAGAAGCCCTGCATGGAGACCAAATGGTTTTTAAGAGCTGGCATCTCGTGGAATTTTTTCTTGTGCAGCCATATCCTTTCTCCAGCCCCAATGACACGTTCATTTCCCATGAGACTGAAGGTAACTTACACCCCACAGGATCAGTCACCACCTTAGCATTTTTCAATAATCTGACTTGGAAATCAGATACACTAATGTGATCTGGAGTTTGAGGCTTCCGAAAGGCAGCAATAGACCTTACTATGTCACCATGCTTCCTTCATTAATGAATAAACTGCCAAGTTTGAAAAGCAATAATTAGCTTGTTGCCCACAACTTTATGGATAGCAAATGAAATTACAGCTGAAACACGTTGCTGCAAAAACTTTTGTCCTCAGTCTGGAAATTTCTCAGTCACTGACAGAAAGGGTCTCACACTGCAAGGTTTGAATTGCTCATCTACTGCTCCTGGAAGGCAGGAGATTTATTTCCATCTTAAAAATAATAGCAGTTATGACTATTAAGCGCCCACTCCCTGAGGAAGCTGCTGACCTACCTCACAGTGATAACATTCCACATGGTAATCCTTGTCCATGGACACGACCCGAATGGTCTCATCAGACCCCTGTGCGCATTTGAGCAAAGCAGAAATTACAAAGGATTACAGCAGGATCAGACACATGCGCTCTGTAGATTGCTTCCTGTAGATTGTTGTAGATTGCAACAGAATGAATGTTGAGGAAATGCATTTGGGCAGCTGGTTGGAGACCACAAATAAATCCTGCCACTTGCAGTTATTTTTACAGTAAAGCTTTATCATCGACTGACTGCAGATATCCTTTAAAATGTAACACCAGAAATGTAAAAATGTTCTCTGTTTAAAAGTAACATCCATCAGAAATCACAAATTAATGACTCGGTAATTTCAATAGATCACATTTTTCAGCATTTTAAATTAGTTTTGCCCAAGATTCATCTCCTCCAAGTATTAAAATGAGTTACATTCATGAGTACCACCAGCATCTATTGACATAGAGGAAAATTCTCCTGAACATAAAACTAGCAGTAGCATAGTCCTGCAGGAGGTGAAAAAAGCAGCCTGGCCAAGGAAGAAGAAGCTTCATTACTGAACAAAAGAAGGGTCACATCTCAAGAACAGTGCATGAGCTTAGATCGAAGGGTTGCACTCCAGAGGAAGCGACCATCTCTCCCCATCCACAAGCACATTTGTCTTGACACAGGGTCAAGTGTGAAAGGCAGCAAGGCCTGACACTCCTCCCCCGAGAGGATATGGAATAAAAGGCTCTCACCTCAGAGGGCAGAATGGGAAGTCCACACGCTGCACACTTTGGAGCTAAAACTCTGGAAGAGCAATGAGAAATTGAAGGCAAGTTATGGACCAACATAAAAAGAGAGGCCTGTATGTTCTCAGTGATAACATGAAATGCTGCAGCTGTAAATAACTTACCCACGGGAAAGCTTTGCTTCCCAAGATCATAAATTCATTTTAGCATTGATTTTAAGTAATGCTTGGCACACATTGCTCAATCAGGCAAAAAGAGACCTTATATTTTACACTTAGGGCCTTATATTTTTCACTTACTGAAAAAAATACAAAATTCCCTATAAAATTCTTGGCTGCTACTGAGAGACTTGGAAAAGAAAATGAGGAGGAACTGAGCAGGACTGTCCCCAGAAAAATACATTGAAAGAAGTGACGGTCTCAGGGCAGGAAACTTCTGAGAAAATACCACATGACTGTACAGCTTCTTAATGCCTTATAACACAATAATTAATTAATTTAAATTGCAAGGAAATATGCATTATTTCAGAATAACGATGGCATACAAGGGCACTAATCTTGGCAACAGGATTGTAACAACTCTAATCCTAGCACAACACAGGAGAGTTCCAAGGGCTGCCTGAGCAACACTTAATACTCTCCCTGCTCAGAAAATGGAGCAAGGACCAAAGCAAGCCAGAAGGATACACAAAGTGTGTGCAGCTCTAATATCATAACTACCAGCCAAGAGCACAGCCACTTTATTTTACTGTCTAAATAAGGAGTAATTTTTAAAGTGGATTTATCAGTTGTTTAATTTAGAACTGGGTAAAAGTTTTGCTTTGCAGGTTCAGTGGCGATTCTTTAAAAGTCCAATTCAGTCCTTCAACTACTCAAAAAGTAAATCACATTGATTTCCACAGGCATTCACAGGGTTACCTTAAAGCAGACTAATTTTGTACATCACTGAACACTTCAGGAGCACTATTTCTCACTCTCTATGCTTTGTAGAAGGGGCAGCTGAAGCCCAGAGGTTATTTGACTTCATCAGAGTTATAAGGAATCAACAGCTGGATTAGAGGAGAGGGGAGGAATTTCTAGGGTCTAGCCCCATCCTCAAACTTCAAACCCTGTTGCTATTTTTCTGATCTGCACTCCTAACTAGCTGAAAAGCTAAATTAGAGGCTTGTTGCTTGTAACATCTCTGCTGTTTACTTTGCCCTTACTTGTGGTAATCTCTGACACAGTAGATTTTGTTTTCAGAGTCTACAGTGAATGGCACACCGTCCAGACACTCGTTGCAGATGACGCATCGGAAGCAGCCCGGATGATATGATTTCCCTAGAGCCTGCAGGATCTGCAACAGAGCAAGAAAGAGGAAAAATGCACATGAAGAGCCAATAAAGGTGAAAATAGTAAACACACAACTTTACACCAGATAATGCTGCATATTCATCAGCAGGGCTGTGTCTTTTTTCCCCCATCTCATCTGAAAAATCAGTTAACAAGGATGGAAAGGGCAGCTGGAATCAATATATAGCACCTGGTTCCAGAGATATTAATTATCGGCATGGGTAAGGAAACAATTTAGAGACTCAGTCAAGGTATTTAGCATGACAAAGGATAGAAGTGACAGAATTTAAAGGAGAAGAAATAATTTCTGAAGTCAACAGGTAGAGAATACTCATCAAGATCACAAGGCAGGATGTACCAGCCAAAGAAAGGAAATACACTTTTATATTCTCCATGAGAAGATGAAAGTAATGTTATTACTAGGTTTTCATAATTCCTTAGATATTGAAGGGCTTTGTACTTGCTAGCCTGGCTTTCTAATGAGCACAGACTACGGAAACTGTGTTGAACTCAACGGCTGCAATTCACTACCTGGAATACCATGGTCCGTCTGTAGAAGGATCAGACTTCTGAGTAGGAAACAGCTGTTCCAATTGTAATGCTTTCCAGTGTAAGCAGGCAAACAAAGATAATTAATGATAAGCATTAGAAAATGTTGGGAGGTGTGCTGTGAACCAGAAACTCCAAATTTCTTTGCCTCAGCTGTAGTCTTACACCACCAGCCGTACTGGTCTCCCTCTGAACGTCCTATAACTGAATGCTGACCCCCTGAGCATCACCCACCCCATGCACATCTGGAATGGATGGTACCTGCTGTAGGCTAATCGTGCTCCACAGATCTGAACTGAGGTCTGGATCACCCCCTCTGAGTCAAACCTGCTCCCCAGAGTATCAGTACCGACAGAAAATGACAAGGAAGTGACTTCATCCAGAAGACACATGGGAAGCCACAGCTTGAGTGCAGGAAAGAGAGGCTGAGAGAGCTGCACTGATGCCTCACAGCAAGGGAGCACTGCAGAGCCACGGCACTGCTGAGCAGGAAGCATCAACAGGATTACAAATACACTGTCCAGGGAAGCCGAAAAAGGGATGAAAGAGCTGGAGGCTCTGCTTTTCAACACCCACTGAAAACAGGCAGAGCAGTGTCTCTGCACCACATACAGTAGCATGCCAGATTAATTTCCTTGAAAAAAATTAACAAAAGGCTCAGTGGATTTTCCTTCTGATACCAGTCTCACACTAGGCAAACTACCAGATGAAAACAGACAGTATTGGATATGAATATATTTTGCTTTTGATGCATTCTTCTAAAAAGCTGTGGGAATTTTTTCTCCTTAAGCAATTATCACTTACCATGTCCATTATCAAATGACCACAAATGAAACACCTGTCAGCTGACTGCTGGAAACCAGAATACTGCAAGGACAAAAAAGAATTCACTTAAAATTTCACAAGGCCACTCAAGCATAAACAACAGTGTACTGTGGAGTGTTATTTGCATATTTGTTATTGGTCCTTTTTCTGTGCTCCTTACACAGAAAAGCTAAACTTTGCAATGCTTCTTTCATTATATAAAGGTGTGGATGGGTTTCCAGAGGATATAAATAAAGACACCAGGCTGCCCAGTTTCAGAAAGAGTACAAGTTTCTGTAACTTCCAAGTCCAAAATTTAACTTTAAAGTATAAAAATAAATACCATAAATGCACATGCAAATAAGGCAGTTACTAATAAGACTTAGTACATGCTTATTTGACCACATGAATCTACAAGGCAGGAACCTACTTGTGTTTATCACATATTCATGTCACAATATCTGTATATATAGGCCCAGAAAGCCAAATTTTTCTTTGGTTACATGGTTATAATTGTGTTGAAACCTCTCTGAGGTCAGTGGTATTGTCCCAGTTCCTTGTTAGGATAGCAATCAAGTCTGAGCAACTTTTTTGCTGTTTTTGCTGAGATCTATTGGTAAGGAACTGTCTGTCATGTCCATGACATGCACCTTGTGCACAGCACCTCATCTGTCTGCATGATGGAAATCCAAACTTGGAAAATGAAATATTTTAGGTGCATTTAATCAATCTTTTTATTTTCAGCATGTGTAGAACATACTGACGAGAATAAAGAAGATGAACTTACCTCTCTCTGACAGAAATCACTAGGCTTCACCAATAAGTAGGCAATAATGACCTTTTCAAGTCTTAAGGAAGGCTAAATCTACCAGGACTCAGGGGAAGAAGGGTGTATGGCTTTTTATCTGCACCAGCCAAGGAGAGGGCTGTGGGGTTGCTTCATGCTTAGGTACACTCACACAAAATCCACTGAGGGCAACAGAAAGATATCCATTAAGATATCCATTATGTGAAAAGGGAAATTTACCCATTCATTCTTCTGTAGCTGTTCATCTCACTCCTGCCTCCACAGTATGGCCATGTAGACAATGCTTCGAAGGAGACATCACAACAGATTATGGCTTCAGCTAGGGGCTCTGTGCCACAAAACCACGGCCTCTCACTCAACTACTTCCAGCACCACATGTGGCCAGCCACCGTGGCTGGGGCCTGGGTAAATGTTGGAGCAGAAGGGCGAGGCAGGACACTGGACCAGAAGCACGTGAAACACAGGCAAAGCTGACAGGCAAAAAGGCTGTGGGTCTGCTGGCAACCCCGAGATGTCTCATTACAAGAGTCAACTGAGTGCTTACCAGGAAGTCTTCCTCACAGAACACCTTTCCATTGACAAAATAAAAGGCTTTTCCTCTCAGCTTTCGACCTAAGGGAAAACAACACAGAAATAAGAAAAAGATAAGCAGAGAGCAGGGAGAAAATGTGAGCAAAACTTGGCTGCTGAGAAGCAAACAACAATGAAGACATCCAAGGACAGCTGTCACACAGCCGGAAAAGAGCACCCAGTCCCAGCACGGGTCTTCCCAGACTCCAGCCTTCCAAACCCTCAACAAACAACTGGTGGTTGCTGATGAATGCCAATTGGTGGATCTGGACAAAAGACCCACCTCTGGGTAGGAGGTGGCAGCTTTGCAAGCCTGGACCACCTCCTGGCAGATTACCGCGCATGTTCTAACTATGGGATGAGTGAGCGAGGATACACTGACTCATGCTGGAAAACACCCCAGGAAAGAAGCAAGGAGGAAAGAAGAAAGGGCATAGAGAAAGTGACCCACACTTGTCTTAATTCCTCAGAATGCCACGACCTTCTGTTTTGCTATGAGCAGCAACTGCCAGACAGGGCACTGCAATACCCGAGCACTCAAGAGGCTTCTCTGCTACCTGCCAGCACATTTGTTACTGTAGCTGCCAACAAAAAGCTTTGAAATTATTTAAAAAAAATTTTTATAAAATCCAAATGTTGTAATTGAGACAAGATGACAAAGTTTTTCCAAGAAAAGACTCTACATATGGAGAAGATTTGTATTTACTGCAGCTTTTGTGTTTATGCCTCTCATTCACCGTCTGTTTTCAGTTCCATGTAATCATGGCAATGTCTGCTCATGCTGCCACCACTCCTAAATGCCCTGCCTTCCCCCAAGAAAAAAAAGGCTAGGTTTTGTTTGTTTATAAAAAACTGCTCCTACCTCTTTGCAGCCTGGTTTCCTTACTGAGCCCAGGGTTTGAAATGCAAGCCTGGCACTGGAATGGTTCTGCACTGGAGCCCCAAGTATGTGCCAGGAAACAGTGCCCAAGGCAGGGGGAGCAGCACTGCCTGGGCACATCTGGAGCAGGACCTGCTGCAGGCTGGCTTTGGACACCTGCCAGGCACTGCTGGAAGGAAATTGGGTCTGAGACACTGGGACTCAGAAGCCTCTTGCTTGACATGCTGAATGTGGCCAGTATCATTAAAAAAGTGATTGTCAGCTGCTGGGTCTGTAAATGTGAACAACACGGGCCTGGTCTGGGGGTCACTTTATGATATGCACCTACCCGGCAGCCTTCAGCGAAGAACCATGCTGGCTGCAAGGCTTTAGGAAAAGGAGGAAGCCACGTAAACCCACTTGAAGAAACGACAATCTTTACAGTCTCCTGCATACGCCAGAGGGCACCCTCAGGCTGGGAAACAACAACTGCTGCCCATTTCTTCCTCTGCTGCTCTCAGCTTCTCCCGCCTGTTTCTAGGATGGACTTCTCTCAATGTCTCTTCGAGGTGAGGAAGCACTTTCTCATCATAAAATCAGGAACACAAGATGGAGGAAAAGCTCACTTCCCCAGGCTGCACTGGGAACTGTCCCAGTGGAGCACCTTGCGAAATGGAGATGTGCCAGGGAAGCGCCAAAGTTTTGCCAGTGAATTGAGCCAGACAAGCATTTCACCAGCAGCCCTTAGTGCCCTGCCCAGGTCTCAGGCAGCAGGGCAGGTGGAGGACAGGGCAGTGTGCTTTCTCAAGGAACGAGCCTCGGTTTGCACGTGCAGGAGCTTTGTGGTTAACCTGTGGGCATTGCTCAGCCCTGTGTTTACTGCACCAGTGCAGGAGCCAAAAGCACACAGCCCCATCACACTCACTGTCCCCCATTCTCTTCTAATCCCTGCTAGGGACAACCACGTAACCTGGAGGTCAGAGGTGACCCAGGGCACCAGCCCATCCTTGCACCAATGCAGACATTGGATAGGACATGGAAGAAAACCTGACAAACCTGAAAGCATCCCACTCTGATTTTTCTGATTTTGCTGAAACCAAAACAGGACCCAGAGTTCAAAATAGAAAGTATCTAATCTGGGACATGTAATCTTTGCGGCTCATAACCCAGGGTGTGTATTTGCATGATAAATCCACCACATGTAATCTTTGTGGCTCATAACCCAGGGTGTGTATTTCCACGATAACCCCACCTGTGTGCCTGCCTGTCCACACGTAAGCCTGGCATGCTCACCAGCAGCTCTAGAGTCACAGTTTCTGAGGAGGGACAGGAGAGGCATGGGTATACCTGAGATTTGCAGCACTTTTGTCAAGAGTGGTCCTAAGCAAGTTAACAGCAAGCCTAATGTAGCAAGTACTCTTGAAAATCTCCTACTGATTGAAATACAACACTGGGATTTGGCACTCCTAAAAATGAAAAACAAACAAAACTATTTAACTTTGGTTTTAAATTACATGGTAGCGAGGGCTCCAGTTCAGTGCAACAGGCAGGTTCCCAAGTGACTTTCCACCTGCACGCAATGTGTCTCCTTAAAGACAAGCTGACAGTGGCGAGGAAAAACATACACATGGGACCATGCAACGAGGAAATGCTTCTTTGGATGAAGGCCCTGGCCTGGTGCATGAGCAGCAGCCATTCCAACAGAAGGGATGAGGTTTGGATTGCTGCCACAATGTCATTCTTCCATGGTGACAAAAAAAGCATTTGCCAGCCATTCTGCACCCAGTGTATTTTTAACACTGTGACATTAGCAGGTTAAGATTGATGGCAACAGACCTTCAGTGAAGGTGCCACAGCCAGCGTGCTATGTCTGGGCTTCTGCTGCAAGCTCATTCAGCAGAGGGATAAACCCCTTTATAAAGGATTTGTAATTTGGCCATTGGCTTTACATGAGTCCCTGAAGAAGAGCTGCTGACACCAAGAGCACTTTGAGGCAGGACAGGGATGATTTAATTACTTTTGTTAGGGAAGAGGTGAGCATTTTAACTATGTTTAGTTCTCCATGACTCTCTTTAAGCTCCTGGCAGAAACGTAAAAGGAAATTAGCAAAAACCATGAGTAACCAGGTGCTCCTGCAGCCACCGTGGGAGTGGTTCATGCAAACACAGCCCATTTCTTCCTCTGCTGTTCTCAGCTTCTCCCTGCCCACTTCTGGGATGGACTTCTCCCAGTGTCTCTTTGAGATGAGGAAGCACTTTCTCATCGTACAATTGGGAAGGCAAGATGCAGGAGAAGTTCACTTCCCCTGGCTGCACTGGGGACTGTCCTGGTGGAGCTGGGAAATGCATGCTCTTGCTGCAGCCACACCAGTAAAAGAAACAGCACTGGACCGCCCCACAGTGCAGAGCAGGCTGGCACTGGCTTCTGTTCCTTCACTGAGCTCCCTGCCATGGGATAGTGCCTTAAACTAAACCAGTCCCTCTCAAAAGCGATACTTCTCACTGCGCCTGCAGAGGCTGGCACAAGTTTTACTGGAGCATGAAGATGCTGTTTTATTTTCACCAAAAGGAAAGATTGAGAAGTTAAAAGGCATATAAGGAATCACGTGTTGATAACTGCCTACTTTCAATATGCATCATGATGAAATATCCTTTGATAAACCCAGGAAAATTTAATGCGTGGCTTCCTGCTTTCAGGATCAATTGTTCTACTAGTCTTATGCTGCTGGCTCCTGATTGTATTTCACTTTCACTTCACCCTGAATTTAGCTAATCTCACACCTGAAAAGATTCAGACAATTAAAATTCTTTGACATTTCAACCTTACTGTCTTCACTTGTTTTTACAAGGTACCTTGTTCATCTCTCTGACAGGAAGTTTGAGCCCTGAGCTTTTATGTATTGCTCATCCCCCACATGTCTGTCTAATCTGTTTAGCTGTGGGACCTTCAGGATGACCTCAAGGTCATTTCAGCACCAATTTCAAAATATTTCAAGCTTAGTCACTAGTGCGTTTGTGCTGAAATAAACACACTTTGCTTAGCAGCTGATAATAGGCATACCATCAGGTTGCACTCCTAGGATGCCAGTGCTTTTGTCCACCGTTTTCTCAAATGATGTCTCTGTCCTTTTGAAGTTCCTGCAGAGAGAGTTTTACGAGGGACTTGCAATGCCCCTGGCAAGGAGGATCCTGGGAGATGCATCATTTGCTTGCTGGGGAGCTGGACTCAACTTTCTCTTTTGAAGTTGCTTTTCCATTATTCATTAAGAGGACAATGGGGCTCACAAACCCCCACTCAAAGACAAGAGATAGCTCGTGATGCATACAATGGAACAGGGCCATGTCTGGATCCCAGGGCTCTATGGGGATGCACGACCAGGACTGCTGCATTGCTGGAGAGGCAGTGTGTGGACTTCACTTATCACTTCTCTAAGCACCATGGAACTCCCTGTGGTATCTGCACAGCAGATGGGCAGCTGCTGACTGGCAGCTACTCCTGGGTCCCTTCCACACTGACACTCCTGGGCCTCTGCCATTACAAAAATAAGTGCTTTTTAGAGTACCACCGCTGTAAAATAAATTTGGATATGTGATTACTGCTGGCAGGTTAAATTCAAAAGGATTTTATTTGCTGGGTTCATTGGACGTAACCTTCTGACAAGTGGGACAGCAGGTTGGAAACACCATCAGCCTGGCTGCTAAGGGTCAAAAGAAGCTCTACTCAGTCCTGGGTGGCTCTGGCTCAAGCTGTAGTCCTTCCCCCAGTTTCCATTCTCCCCATGGAAATCTGCGAGGAGATTTGGATTAAAGAACCTACTCTGATCCATGCACACCCTTCAGGCAGTAAAATGGGTACAGGCAGAACCCAAGGACCTTGGCTCCTCCCAACCATTTAAAAGTCCCTGTTGCCCACAGCATATGAGCCCCCCGTCCCCAGCCAGCACATGTGTTTTGGGAGCCCTCCGTGGACACTCTGCTGACAGGCAGTATGGTGCCCTACCATGTGCAGCAGACTAGGTCAGGCATCAGAGAGTTCTGCTTAATTTCTGCCAGCTGTCCCATTTCTGTTGGCCACCGTTAAAGCTGGATGCAGCACTGAGGCTGACACACAAGCGTCAATATTTCCAATCTGCTCTAGAACTGGGCCTGCATGAAAGGGTCACTTCAATGCCTGTACATCCTCCAAATCAGATAAATGGCACACATCCCAGGACAGACCAAAGTCTTGCTGAAACCATGGGCAGGAGGACAGGATATCTCTGAGAAGAAACTATGCTAGGACACAGTAACTCCATTACCATGTGAGACGTTCAGTCTCTCTCAACTCCACCAGCTGTATGGTAAGATTGCAAAACACACCCTCTGTGCTCTCACCATACATTTGAGGCAGTAGGAAAAAAACCAAACAAACCCAAGCAAAAAACCCTCAAAACTCTGAGAAAACTATCTGCTGCCTGAAAGCCAAAAACATGCTCTTGCACATGGAAGAAAGGTCAGCTGCCTCTAAGGACACCACAAGTGAGGGCAGAAATGGATCCCCAGAGGGAAACATTGCAAAACCACAGCACATCACACAACTGAGCAACACCTCTCCTTTGCTGATGGCAAACCACTGCAAGAAGATATTCAAGAGTTATTTTTAGGGAAAACCCCTAGAAGCGTCAAAATTCAGAGGTAAAATACAGTCACTCCGGGACAAAGCAGTGCTTTCGATCCGGATAGTCTCTGCTCAGTAAATGGTTTTCATCCCAGTGCTCAGGCACTCTGCATCACTCTGGGAACTGCTGCCCTGTTCCCCAAAATGCACCAAAACCAGGTGGCTGTCAAGAGCTGGCCTCCCACCCTGTCACCCAGTGACTCATTGAAACACACAAAGCCTCAGAGGAGGAAGGAGGGGGAGGCAATCTCTGTGACCTCAGTGAATGTAACTGTGCATTGAAACAACATGAGAGAGTAATTTTTAAATTTCTCTGGTTATGAAAGGAGCCTCAGTGCTTACTGAGACACTACTCAGAAAAGTACTCACAGGTGTCATTAAAACATTGTAAGAAACCCACTAAAATCTTTACAGCACAAATTAATCCTATGCCTGTTCTTAAGAGAAAACAGTACTTTGAAGATGATATTATAAAATAAAAAGATCAGAAATACTGGAAATTTATTCCATGAAAGATTTCAACCCTTTTTTTCTCCTCACATTGTCCTAAAGATTTCAGACTTTCAGCCAGCACTAAAACACATGCAATTGACTGAAACCACTATTACACTGATAAATCCCTGACTGCGTTCCCTTGTGTGAGCTGAACATCTGCACCTTTCCATCAAGGATATCTACTGAGGACACCTGATCCATGCCAAAGCCCCTTCAGCTCAGGCCCCATATCACTACTGCCCAGAAATCTGGCCAGGAGAGGAACAAGTACTGTCACCTTACTGTGAAAGCTGCCCTGGCTTTTCTCATCTATAGCAAGCACTTATTGTGACAAACAACAGGATTTTTTACCAGTGAGCTGAGACTGAAGACAAAAAGTCAGCAAGAACACAACAGCAATTTAGACTGAAGCAGAAAAATGTACTGATGAATAGCCTGTCCCTTAAACTGTAAATCAGGCAACCTGAATCTTTTCTGACATGACTTTTGCCAAAAAAATTATATTGTTTACTATGCAGACTCTGGCACGATAATTTTACTGAAGAGATGCTGAGGATGGATTACTGGCAATGCTTTGCACTCTCCACTCTGAAGATCTACACATTTCTCAAGCGAGTTGATTGGTGTGGTGGGTTTTTATCCAATTATAGGCAGTAAGTTGTGCCTCCACTAGAAGAGATGGCAGTTTTTGCATCTGAAGATAACCATACACATACATGTGGCCGCGGGGAAATTCACTTGGCAAGGCTGGCTATCCTGCTGTCTGGGATTAAGTCACATGTGCAGAAAAAGGTGACTTTCTGCTTGTAAAGTTATTTAACGGTGCCAATAAAAACCATGGCATTCTTGTTCTGGGAGTTACATACCAATACAGGACATGTTTATTCAACATAATGAGCCCAAAGACACCAAGGGCTGCATTGCTCTAAGTAGCCATGCTTTATAACCACTGCAGCAAGACTAATCAGCCCAAGCAGAGAGCTATGCTTGCAGAAGATACTGCTTTGATAGCTTAGCTGCCTAGTTTAGTAAATGACCCTTGATACCTCTAAACACAACTCTGTTGTGAAATATTAAATAAAACATATATGTACCCAGAGGGTGGCAAGAAGTGGCCAGCTCGTGTGATTTCAAAGTCACTGGAACAGCAGCCTGTTAACCCCTACGCTGACATCAATATTAATCTGAGCTTGCAAAAATAGAAAAGAAAAATAAAGTAATGCAGTGATGTCGACATGTCAAAGATTGAATTCTGTAATCTAGCAAACATGCAAGGTTTCCAACTCTTTGCAGTAAGGAGCCAAAATCTGGTCCTCACTTTGGCCCTCGTGTTGTAGTTCAACATCAAATCCTCCTTCAAATCACGTTGCAATCAGTTCTTTCTTTTTTACTTCCTTCCTCGCCTACTGATTTCCTTCACAGCCATCTCTAACACTTCCCTTGCACTCTTTTAGCTTTCAGATTTCCTCTGAGGACCAAGTGGCTCAAGCGCAAGACCCTTATGCTCTAAATTACACTGCCAGCAGAGCTAAAAAGGTCTGTTTTCCAGGCAACCTGTGGCATTTGGATACAAGCCTGGCTGAATCCTGGAGAAAACACTGAAGCACTACAACTAACATAGCAGATTATTGTGATACTGTCTAGTTAAATGTATATAATTTATAAGGTCTCCTTACTACCTAAACAGTAAATATCAATATCTGGAGACACATGTATCTTTCGTGTTCTGAGGAGGTATAAAGCAGTAATTTAATTTAAATGGTTAATGTGTAACAAACCATTTGATAGCTACAACTGTTTGTCCAACAAGCTGCAAAAAAACCCCCAAACCCCAAGGCGGAAACAGACACCTTGAGCATGCAGGAAATAGCTCAAGGCGTTTGGAGGCTTTTTTTTTTTTAACCTACTTTCGTGGCCCTCCTGTAAAGCAAATATCATTTATTACTAATCCTGCAGAAAGAGCCTGAAGTTTTTTTCCTCTCCCTCTCTGCAAAACGCTGCCTTGTTTGTGCCTTTGCCCTGTAACAAACAAGAAGATAAATGAGACATTTATGCCAAAGTAATAATTCTAAATCTGTTGTTTTGACCTCTAAGCCAAATTTTCTGCATTACATGCCATTGGCTCAGATAAGACAGTACATTTTTTCCCTGCCAACTGAACGCTGTAGCGTATGCACAGCCCTGTTCAACAAACTGCTCTATCATTTATCTCCGAACATATGTGTATTGGGAAGCAGAGGGTGAAGGAAATTTGGCACTATGAGGTATCACCCCCCACATAACCCCTTGCTTCTTAGACACTCTTGATTTTCTCTGCTGGGGAAACCAGTGCACATTTGGACACAAATCCAGCTAGGAGCAAAATTAGAAATCCTTGCTAAAATGAAAACAGCAGGACAGTGGTTATAAATATCTGGAGGAACAATATGCTTTACCTTAATAGGTAATTTTGTATATTTTATTTATTGGAGTGGGGGATATTCAGTGTTCCACCAGAGCAGAAATTTTAGGATTGAAATCATGAGCAACCTTGACTTTTCCAAAGCCAAGTTTGTACTGGATGGTGTCCAAGATGAACTCCACTTGACCTTAAAAGCACTACTTACTTTTCAACTAAAAACCAGAGTTTCCACACAGGCTGCTCAAGATGTGCTTTGCAGCTAGACAGACAACACCATCCAAATAATTTATTTTTCTGGCAGATAAAATGGTCTCATCACATTTACTGCAGTGACACAGGTGACAAAAAGCCTGCAGATGGGCATGTGTTCTCTTTGGGTGAACGACAGGGTGCGTGCCCTTTACCCCCATAGCAGCTGATGGTCTGTGGGGCTGGGAAATGACTTTGGGCTGTGAAACGGAGGATTCCCCTGAGTAGGTTTCCTCCCTGAGTGCAGGGCAGGAGGGCATGTACCTCCCCAGGCAGCATCAGGCAGGCAGCTGCAGTGCAGAGGTTTGATAAATCAGAAAGTCAGCCCAGCACAGGCCAGGCCGCAAAGCCCCAGAGCAAGCGACTGGTGCATGAAGGCCCTGCAGACCGCAGGGGCAGTGCAGGAAACCACCCCTGCACTGAAAGGTGTCTTGCAAATCTTGCTGCTCATAGAAGTCTGTGCACATGAGGGAAAACACCACTGTTGTGGGGGCTTCCCTCTGGCACCATTCTTTTTGGAGTGCTGGGAATCCCATGCCACCACACACCTTCCCCTCCATCCATCTATGCCATCCTGCCAGCTGCCACTGCCTCCAGTTTCCATTTTAGTATGAGCACTGCCACAACAGGAAGGACTTGAGCCTTCATGACTATTCTCCTAAATGTAACAAGCTGAATTAGGCTCTCACTTACATGCATTTCCCTTTTTTATCTTGTATTGGAATACAGTATTTTCTACCGAGGGAAATATCCTTATTGCTCCCACACCCATTTCTTTTCCCCCTCCCCCATCATTTTCACTATCCTTATTTTTTAATTTTACTTTCAGTTTGAAACCCTTTGCCCCAGCACATCTACTCAGCACATTTCTCAGTTACAGCCTGGGTAAGAGAGAAAATGGGCTTCACTTTGCTAAACTCGGCTTCTTTCCACCTTTTTAAGTCTCACCTTTTCATCTTGCACTGGAAACGTTTGGAAAGGGTTGACTTTTAGAAGAAGCAGCAAATAGCTATTCTTTCAACCCTCACAAACCCACTTCATTAGAAATGGGATTAAGCTAATATTTAACCAAACACAGACAAACAAACAGACGTAACCACGGATACCTCTACAACCACAAGTACCGTTCCAGAACTGGTCTCCAAATAAAGATTGTGAAATTAATTTTAAAAGGAGGATCAAAAGTGTTTCTTTCTAAAGCACCAGTTGCACGATAGTAATTTTAGAAATTTAAGACAGCTCAAACCTGCTGCTGGATTATTTTTAACAGGATCTTTGAGTGCAAGGGCAGTTCAGAGACTGCCTGGCCCTAGAGGGCGAGAGGTAACTGAAGCAAAGCCCTGGTTGCAGCCAGGAATCTCTCCATGGGAGAAGATTAATTCATTTCAAATAATTTCTAAGAGAGGACAGAAGAGTAAGATGCTGACTTCTGAGCCTCTAGGAAACTGCCACTATATGCAAAAACCACTTTCTCTTTTCAGTTTTCCCATTTTTAATCAGATGATGGTGAAATGCTCTACTAAAAGCATAGGTGAGGCAGGGCAGCTGGTGTAGGACAGCTGGGAAATGGGCATAGTTCAAGGCTCAGCTATTATTAAAAAGCATACACATCTTTCTATATTTATTCAGACTTTACAACTCCAAATAAAACACATGCAGTCCTGATGAGTTTATAACTCTAAATACAACTCAGGAGGAAAAACCCTAAGCCTCATCTGGGAAAATCAAAGTCATATATAATAAAGCAGCAGAAGATTATTATTTTTTCTGCCACCACATATACAGCTACACTTCTAAAAATACGCTACTAGTGCTGGAGTTAAACATAACAAAATAGAAAAACCACTGTCTTACAAATACAGCCACGATTTAAAATCAAGTGGCCTGTTCTTCACTCCAGCTCCATCACAGACCTCCTCGAAAAGCTGCTTAGGAGGATCCATACATTGCTGTACACCCCAGCAAGCTCCAGATGTGAGTCTGACAAGCAACCCACAGGGAGCTCAGCAGGGCCAGCTGAACTATTTACTCTGCTTCTTGGGTAGATTTCACAGGGCTCATCATCACTGCTTCCAGCCTGATACCTCTGCAGAGTAACCAGTTCCCTCCCTGCAAAAACCATAAACCAAGCTGGCAGAGATATGCCCCTCATCTCAGGGCATGGCTGCATTTCTCTGGAGAAAGAGCGAACAAGATGGGTAACCTGGGTCATTCATGCACTTAGATGCTTTGACTGGAGGTCTTTCAGAGGGACAAAATGATTTTAGCAAGTAAAAGATAATGCTTGCAGTGAAAACACTGTCACTGGATTTACCATGGAGCAGCTCCATCTGAAAAGTGAAGCCTGCTGAGACAAAAAACATGCCAGCTAAGGCATATTCACTGCCACTTTGAAAAAATACTCTTGTAAGAAAATGTGGCTATAACTGAGAGGCAGAGGAATGAAAACAACCATCCCCCATACCAGAAGGCAGAAGCCTGGCACAATCCAAAATATCTTTTCTACATGCCTTGCAACAATCCATTCAAAAACAAACAGCAAGCACCACCACCACCACCAAGTCATACAGCTGCAGCAGACTCCAGCTGGCAGATAGTTTAACAACTGCTTTGTTTTTTTTCCCCCCTTTACACCATAAAAATGTTAAGTCCAAAGAGTTTGCTGCAGGGCGTGGCACCAGCATCACACCAGGCCAGGGATACTCACTGCAGGCTCCACAGGTGAAGCAGCTGTCATGGTAGAGGTTGCCCATGGCCTGGCAAGCCTGGTTTGCTCCATACACGCCCTTGCTGCACTTCACGCAGGTACCTGGAAGAGAGAAAAGGGAGACAGAGGTCACAAGTGGGACCCAAAGGGGTGGCTGGGGACACTGGTTGGGTGACAACACATGTAGCTCGTTGTGGTGGCTGAACAGCTTAGGACCATGTGGTTCACTGAAGCCACAAGATGTAGGTGACATCACTGTCACCTGCCCTGAGAGATGCTGTTAACAGTAGTCACGACGGTCATCAAACTTCCAGAGTGAAAGACTTCTGCAAAAAAATAAACTGCACAAGAACAGTCCTGTCTGGGTACAGTGATATCTCCTTCCCTCTCCCATCCTTCCTGACAACCTTTATATACATCTAAAACTTCTCAAGGACCCTCACAAAAGCAGTGAGTATTAGTAAGTGGTGCTCAGACCAGTAGTTTTTGCCACTTACTGTATAAGATAAGCTTGTTGGTTGCAACCGATGTGAGGAAAACATAGCTCTTCACTTAACTCCTTTAAATCATCCATTTCAGACCCCAGTTGTGCCTGCGGAAGGCCCTAATGATTTCCCAACAAAACAGAGCTAGATTACCTGACACCTACCTCTCTTACCAAGGAAAATGGCACATCAAGCCACTTTAGTTACTTCAGGCATTACCCTGTGATTGTGACAGGCTGTTTTTAAAGCAGCATCACCCTTTAACTACCTCTAACTGAGAAACTTGAATCTCTATTTAAGCAAATAAACAAATGAGGGGCAGTGTGAAGGAAAAGCAGATGATGTGTTTCTGTCTCTGGTCTGTAGTGACTCTGATGTGACTTCACCTCCAAGTCTCTCCTTGCACCACTACCCAGCCCCACTCATTCTGGCTCTTAAAATCCCTGGTCAAGGGACTGTCAGTCACATCTCACTCCTACTGGCCCAAGAGGAGGGACAGCATCATCTTGCTGGAGATCCTTAGTTATGCTAAGGTTGGTAAACAAAACTTCACTTCTTTTGGGGCACTGCAAGCTCCAGAGTAATTGGAAAAGTCTAGAGAAAGTTAGGAAGAAGTCCATTGTGCTTACAATAGCGCTGAAAAGTAACTCAACTCTGGCAGCACCAGGCTTGCACTGCCAGGGTGGGTAAAAATTCCTTCCTGCAGCCAACAGCCATGGCCGTCAGTTTTCACACTCCAGGGATAAAACCACTTGGGAGTCCTTTGCAGTAGCATACACATGGCTGCTGAAAAGCAGACACTTGGTTTTCCCAGGTTTTCGCAGAGCAGACCTGGCTCTCCATGCTGCAGCTGCCTGTGTGCATTCAACCAGCACACTGAAAGCCGTCCCAGCGCTGTGCCAAGCCCCGCTGCACCCAGAGCCAGAGTCCAAACTGACACAAACCTGGAGAGAAGGCCGCAAAGAATAATTAGTTACTTTGTTTTGTCCAAATCCTACTCGAACCGAAATGCTCGCTTGGCTGTGGGCCCACCCCAGCACTCAGGCTGGCACCAAGCGAGCAAAACTTTCTGGTTCTTTTTGAACTGAGCAAGTTTATCTCATTTATTGAAAGAAACATTTTAAGAAAGATAAATCGTACAGGCATTAGAAAAATGATTAAAAAGGTCAAGGCAAAGATAAGAAAAATTTGGTTTTTCAAATGGATGTGCTCTCCCAGGAATGCGCACATTCAGCGGCAGCCTGAGTTTCTGTGCAATGATCTGACACAAGAGCTAACGACTCAAAATTCCCTCTTGACTACAGCAATGCCGAGCAGAAAGTTTCGAGAGCAGAAAACCTGCCAATTTTCCACGACACCCACCAGGCTTTCCACAGAGCCAACGTATTTATTGCACTGCAAGTGCTGCATTTTCCTCTTCTCCGTGCCAATGAGCGGCTGCTCCATAAAATTTCACCAGCATGTTCCGATTTCCTCCTTTCCAAAAAGCAGCCGGGTGACACTGACTGTGGATGAGCAGCAAGAAGAAGCAGGAGGCAGAAGGCACAGCAGCTGAGTGCAGGCACAGCGCCCAGTAAAGATGCTGGCAGGCATAAGCCACTATTAAATATGCTAAGGCAAACCCCACGGAGGGCAGAAATTGCCTCTGCCATCTCCTGTCTATCCCTTTACGCTTCAGAGCACAGGCATTGCCCCTCTGGGTTCCCCAACAGGACCGATCCTGCACGAGCTGTCAAGGCTCTCGCATCTGTACCAAAACCTTCCTCGACCTCCCACCCCTCGACCACCCCAACCACTCTTCCACCTTCCTTTCAGTCCATGGTTCATTTCACTCCCTGGTTAACCCTTTCACCCACTTCTTTCAGTATTTAGGCCCCAAAAACATGGAAAATAATGTCATGGAATGAAAGGGCTTTTAAAATAAAACGACAATGTTTTCTGTAAAAACTGTAATGTGCTAAATTACTCAACTATGTAATAACCAGACATGCTATAAATATTCATACATATCGTGTGCCAAGGTTGACAGTTGAAAAATGGCATTATGGCACATCTGAATCTAGTTTATGTTCATACATGTACCTGCTAAATCTTACTTGAAAGCCTATTAAATCTCAGTAGCAAGTGAAATTACTCTCTAAATAAGTCTTTGCTTTTTCCGGATACAATATTCTGAAGTATTTTAACCAACATACTTGAGCCTTCATCTCTGACTCTCAGCACACCTGGCCTGAAAGAGGGGAAAAAAAGGTGATTTTTATCGATTTTTCCTTTCCACTTTTCTTTTTTTCCCATTCACTCCCTGCTCTCACAATGATCCTGATCTTTTGGCTTAGGCTACACAAGGAAAAAGCAAGGAAAAACCTGTTGCTGACAGCAGCCAGTCGCTGAGCTCGGCAGCACGTATGCAGAGCCAGCTGACGGAAGCCTGTGCAACCGGGGCCACCTCCAACCCCATCCCGCTGCAAAACGAGCTCTGCGCCCTGCTCCACGCCAGCTCCGACGGCTATTTCCCGAAACAGTGCTGACTGTGCTTTCTGCTAGTGTTAAAATGTCAGCAGCATCACTCCAGCCCCACATGCCACTGACACTAGTCAGCAATTCCGGGTAGTTTTCTTGGCATGGTGTGGCTTTTAGCAAAATCTTCTGTCCTCAGTGTGAAGCAGAGGGATCCTGAGTAGCCACAGTTCAGCAAGATCCCTGACTCCTGCGCTTGGTAACTTTGCCACTCATAACAAGTGTTTATGCAAGCACCAATCCTAGCAGATATCCCCTCTGAAATTATGGTTTTTAACCTTAGACAACATTATTAAGAAGAAATGACAGGTTTCTCTTTTACTACCAGGATGACAAACCCAAACCACCACACACGCACAGCACCACTAAATTCATGCCTGAGTGCACCGGCAGAATGGTAGCCAGATTTGGGAAGGGAAAGGGATGGAAATTGCTGATTTCAGTTCAGTTTCTGCCGGCAGGGCAGCCGGCCCTGGACAACAAAGAAATCTCTGTTCCCTTTCGCATCATGCAGCAAGCAACCGCCCGTGCTGCAGCTGAGAGTCTGAACAAAGGGACCTTTGGAACAGAGCTGGGACCGAAAACAGGCCCTGTAAGCCACTTCCCGGCACTTGCCACACTCCATCTCAGTGCTGCAGACCAGGAGGGCTGTCACCAGGAACAGCCTCGGCTCACGTGATCCAACAGGTTGGATGCAGACTAGGGCTGTCAGAAATGAAAGCGAACCCGGTGCTCAGTCTGAAATGTCAGTCCCACCCTCAAAATTCAACAAGTGCATTTCCATTTACCAGCAGACTCAAAGACCCTGGAGACATTTTTTCCTCCAAGTGTTGCTATTTCACACTCACCAGAAGGAGTTTAGTTACTTACTGTATCCCACTCACTAAAAATTCAACACAAGCCATGCTGAACAGCAGCATTTTCTAGAACTGGTAGGTATGATTTATTCCCACATTTCAGACAACATCGATCCACAGACCAAGACCACAGTTCTTCCAGCAGCACCTCCCTTCTCAGCAACACACAGCCACAGCCAAGCTTTCCTACATGTGCTTCTGGTTGGGTTTACTAATATTGTCACTTCATTTTGAACGGCCAAATGTGACAGTGCGTCAGTGGTGAGATTTCATCGCCACGCCAGTTTGGTCCCAGGTGAGAGGAATGCAGTGGCAGGATGATTCTGGTGATGTGGGTCTGCGTATGTGGCTAATCCAGAAACAGCAAGTCTGTCCTACCCCCTCCATATACTCTCTGCAAGCCGCATTGCCACAATCAGATTGACTCTTCTCCATCAGATGTAACTGGTTTTTGCCCCCTCCTTACAGGAGGCTGGATGTCTGCTGAAGAACCCCCAGCTGAACTTAGAAGAAACCCCCCAGAGTCTCTGCACCTCTGGTATCATCATTCTCACCTGTCCACACATGCACACAGCTAATCCAGAAGCAGACCCTGATGCTTTTTGGCAGAAGCTGTACCTTCACAAGGGTCCTCCCCGTTAGAATTCTGCTCGATACTCCGACAGGGAGGACCCTGTGCAGGTACAGCTGCTGTGTTTCCAACCCACCTCTTTATCCCAGGAGAACCAAGCCCTCCACTTGCACACATGTGTTTCAAAGACTATGTGCTGAGAAAAGCCTTCACCTTGTCATACACAATGTGATGCTCAGTTCTCTTGGTTTTACTTTAGAATTTCTCTGGAACTTGAACCCATCTTCCCATGGCTCACCTTAAGCAAGTAAATTCCTACATCAGACTCTAAATTACACACATTGCATGCCTTGCTATGCTGCTTATCCGCTACTGAGCAATAACTCTTGCTGGAGAGGTGATTTCAAGGAGATCTGGAGGCCCAGGTGAGACCGAGTGCCTGGAAAACCTGGCAGATTGGTTCCATTCATCACTGAGTGACTGAGTTGTCTGTACAAAGATGGACAGGTACTCCCTGCCCAAAGAACCCCAGAGTTGGTAGACACAAGTTTTCTGTACCCTTTTTCATGCCATGTTCTTGACCCCCGACCTTGCTGCAGACCTTCATGTACACACTGCCAGTAAAGGACAAAAATGCCATCAAACTCACGTCAGTGACATTTTAAGTACCTTATAGTGACGTCGGAGATTATGATAACTCCAGTGCCACATGAATGAGTCTCCTTATTCCTTTCAGTTCCCACTCCTACTGTATCCTGGCTGAAAGACTGATTGCTCCTCTGCCTCAACTCCTTGCTTTTTCTTTCCTTTTGGTAGATTTTTCCTTAGTTTGCAAACCCAGCTGAGTTCCCAAGAGGAAGGGAGGAGAAGCACATACTGCTGTGATCTTGAAGAGCCATATTCCAGGCCAATACTTATTTACTTGGTTCCTTGCAGTGAGATAAGCTTTGCAATATGTACACACCCACTAGTCCAAGTGCCATGATTCTTCCAGATTTCCTTGTTCTACCAGGATCTGTCTCTCCCTGCCTTCCCCTCCTCTCCGCTGCAGGCAGGTGTCTCCTTTCAGCTTTGGTACTCTCCCAGGAGAAGGTAGCAAAAGATGCCTCTGCTCATTTCCAGTGGAAATGGCATCGTCATCATCACCCACAGACAAAGAAGTCTTGGAGGAACTTTAATTTTAATCAGAAATTCTCCACTTGTCAGCCCTGAGATTACCTTTGCTGCACACGAAGCGTCCTGGTGCCCCACCACCAGCAGGGTTCAGTAAAGTTCCCGGGTGTGTACAGCCCCAAAGTTAAACGAACTGAGGTTTCAGCAGTGGTGAAACACTAACTTCACTGTGCACTACGCTTCCAAAGAGCCCTGCTGGCCTTTGAGCTGCTCACACCCATTCAGAGGTGCTGGGATTCCAGGTCTCCACAGGGCTCAGCGATTCAGCTACTGCTCTGCTTCTGCCAAGGGGAAAAAATAATCTGCAGACTTTGCAGTCAGACTCTGCCTGACTGCTGGGAAGCATCCCAGCTTTTCACTGCAAAACAAGATGCCCAGGGCCCTCCTAAAACACCCGCAGCTTATCAGCTCTGCCGTAAATAACAAGGAAGCCAGAATACAACACCTAACAAATATTTATAACATGAAAACCATTCATAAATATGGTTTTATAAAAAGCTCTTGGTAAGGGTGTAGATAACCCTCATCAGGTGGAGATTTACATCTAGCTGTATGAAAAAAGCACTGTTAAAAACGTGATGCTACATGTTACACCTCTAAAAGCACCCACCTGTGCCTGCAGACTGAGGCACTGCGTGCTAAAACAAGTAGTCAAACCTCCCTGCAGACCCCAGCACACCTCAGCCAGGCCCCTCCTCCACCGAGTCACTTCCAGGCAGTGCAGGCAGGTGCTCAGTTTGGTTGTGCATCCGTCTGACTCTCACCTGAAAATTCATCAGGCACCTTCAGTCCTTGGGATGGTGCTGCTTCACCTAATCCTAAACATTTGGGTGGTGCTAGCAAAGGATTTGCAACTCCCCTGATCACTCCTATTTAATCGTCTGTGTCGCCAAGGGGAGATGAAGGCTGATGCACCCAAAGGAACACCATGGAAAATCAATGCGATTTGGGCACCTCACTCATGAATGTTCCCTGGAAATAATACACCAAAACCTAAATACATCCTAAACTGGCTTCCAGCAACACCTTCCAGGGACACGGGGTCCCTTCTCTGCTGCATGGGAACCAGCCTCTCCAGGGAGCAACTTCAGCTTTTCCTTCCCCAAGCAAAAGACCTGGGTGATACCTGAGACTCTCTATGTCCTCCTTGACAGCCCACATAAATCAAGTCAGCACTTCAAAAGCCCTCTTGGAGAACTGAAATTCCTCCAGAGACATGTGCAGCCCATGAAGCTCACATGTACGTCACTATTTAAAAAAAAAAAAAAGTAAAAAACCCAGAGAGAATTCTTGGCTTGGCTTGCTTCTTTCCTTTCACTTATTACACCTACTCTGAGCAGACAAAAGCATTTTGCACAGCAAGTCGGTGGTGATAGATAAGACTGCTATTCCTCAGCACAGAATCCTACCTGTATTTTGCCTAGTCCCTGGCTTATCCTTTCCTAGGCTTTCATTTACAAGGCCATGTTTTCACGTAGTGAAGGAGAAAGCAGCTCCCTTACTGTGATCAGAATTTATTGTTCATTATAAACATCTGGTGCCCTGACTGAGACAGACTGAAGGACAGTATGTTAACTTGACAGACAGATCCATCTTCAAAAATATCCCCTTATTACAAAAGCAGCACACAAAATTAGGAGAACTGAAAACATTTTTTATAAAATACTTTGGTCATTTGTACATTAGTCCTGGTTTCATTTCCTGGCTCTGATGAACTTCAAAGCTGCTGCAATAGACTTCCCTTCACTGGGGAAAAAGTCTGCAGCAAAACAAACTATTGATCTTTTTTATCGCTACTGCATAAAAGTGTTTATTTTACATCCTAAAGTTTGGTAGCTTGAGGGTAGGGCATAGCAAAAAATAATTGAGAAGACCAGCCGTGCTCTTTATTCCTTCAAAGGAAGTAAGGTAACTGTGCAAAAAATAAAAATAAAAATGAGAAAGAGTGGGGGAGGAGGAGGCCCAGAATTAAAATACTTAGATATTTGCTCTTTCCTGTTCCTCGGTCCTCAGCAGGGCAGATCTGCTGAACCTTCTCCTGTTGAGCTGAGGCTCCACAAAACTTTACTTCTTCCTCCGCCATGACTGCATCATTTCTTTTTTTCCTCTCCCTCTCCTCCTTCCCAGATTTCTCAGACATTATATCCTGGTGCAAAATCTCCTGCCAGGAGGATGTCGAAACACCTCACTGGGGATCAGGCAGCCTCCGTGTCTCCTCCCTCCCCGGGACTCACTGCTAACTCAGCCACCTGACCAGCCAGGCTCTCCGTGCGCCAGAAATACTCCTGCTTCACTATAAATCTCCCACAGGACAAAAGACTCCTCCTGCCTCGCACCCTTATTCTGTGACAAAAATGTAAAAGTAATCTAACCATCAGCTGGGTTCCTCTGCCTCCTCAGCCCATCCCCAGGCACATTTTGGATGAGGTATGACCCAGCCGGTTTACATGCACCGTGAGGAGAAGACACAGCAGGGTCTGTCGGAGAGACCCCTGACACCTCTCCAGTGGAGCTGAATGTCACCTCCAGAAAAACATTCCCATTTTTGAGCACCACCTCCCACGAGCCTGCTGTCCCAACCCCATCTCCGTTATCAGCTCCTTGTCATGGCATTTGGCCCCCCGCCGACTCCTGAGGCTCCTCGAGCTCATTCAAACCGCGCGCTTCCTGCACAGGATGGAAAGCGCCAAAACTTGGTTTTGGGCCAAAATACCGTGAGTAGAGCAGCTCAACACATCACTTTTCTGCGACAGGATAAAAAATACCCCTGCCCTGCCACAGGGCTTAATCCAGCCTCGGATACCAAGATAAACAACCCCAGCACAGCCCTCTGCGGGCGAGTCCCCCCACCTGCTGCCAAGAAACACATATTGTTATGCAATCTGCAGCTGAGCAGTCGGTGGTCCCTCTAGCTACATCCCCAAAGCTCGGTGTGAAGCTCTTGTGTGGCTCAGACCACTACTGAGCCACCCACCGACCCCACCAGACAGGACCCTGTGCAACAGCACCTGCGCAGGCTGAGACGCAAACTCTTGCTCAGCACCAGGCTGAAGAGTTTAATCTGTCCCTGCTCCCCCTCTGTGACTGCAGGTCTAAAGTCATGAGGAAAATCCATACACCTGGCCTGCTCCTGTCGTTTCTTAAGTTACCCGTGGAGTTTCCAGCCTTCCCAGCAACTCTGGGTTTCCCTCTCCCAAAAGCTGAGCTATCTTATCTGCTGTTAAATTGTGAAGTGGCACAGCACAGAAAGGAAACACTCAATTTGCCCCTGACCTCCCGCCATCCTGGGGTAGCAAATCAATTTAATCCAGAAGGACATTTAATATTCTCATTGGGAGATCCTCGCATATAAGTGGTTCCTTTTCACTGCCAAGTGCCAGCGATAACCTCTGGTGGTGGTCTGGACTCCTCACAGACCCACGATTTAGGCAAGAATGTACCTACTGCCTGTTTTTCTGCCATCTTCACGATACACCAATCCTTTCACTGCTGACGGGAACCAGCACCTGGGGGCAGAGGGAAATCCTGGCAACTTTGGGAAACCACCGCCCTCCCCATCCCCAAGCTAGTTCTCTCTTCCCTGAGCTCCGTGCCCTTCTCCACGACTGTAGCCTATGCAGGCACGACTCCTCCGCAGGCTGGATGGCTGCCTTCCCGCCCACACGTGGTCGGGACGCATCCTTGTAAGACACAGAGAATCCGGAGTACTGTCAAGAAAAGTTAAGTGCCTCCCTGCTGGCAATGAAGGGCACTTCAAAGTATTCTGTTCCAGCTTCTTCCCAGCACTGCCCTCCCCAAAGCTGCTAAACTACCTTTGCTTTAAAATTAGAGAGGTAGGATTAAAGAAAAAGGTGTCGCAGGAGGAAGAGTTTCCAATCCCTGCGATAAATAAAAGTTAAATAAAAAAAACCTGCTCTAGGCAACTGACGGAGCACAACCAAGCAGATGTACAGGCAAATGCAATCCTGCAGGTCTGAACCTTGCCGTGACACTGCAGTGAGCCCTCCTCGTGCCGACGGGCAGACTGCCTCCTTACCAAAGTAGTCGGCCTTTGGCCGAGCATCCATCTCTTGCTCCAGGCGCTGGGTCAGTGCCTCCAGCTTCAGCTCGGCCGCCGATGGCCCTTGCTCTGGCTGCGGAAGGAGGGTCTGGCAGGGCAGCTTCACCTTTGCTGTGTTGGAGCCATCCACGTGCCCAGAGTCTGACCGTGTTCCGCTCACGCCCTCCGGGAAAAGCATCTGCGGTGCATTGGGAGCCACCATCCCTCGCGAGGAGAGGCGCGAGGAGCCCGGCTCAGCATTCCCACTGCTGCTGGCGGGCCTGTGGTTCTGACCGTGGGCCACGAAGCGACCGCCTGGGTTGGGGTAGGCAGCGGCGTGCTGGTATTCCACACCGGGAGCAGCGGGTGCGGAGCCTGGCGGGAAGGACAGCGAGACACCCTGGTACCACAGCTGGCTGCCATCTCCTCCGGCTTTGGGACCGCAGGGCTCAGCGGAGCTTGAAAACCCTCGTGTGGGCTGCGCTGAGGGTGCCGAGAAGGATGAAGACCTCTGCTGTGGCGGGGGCTCCTCTGGCCCCACCGAGGGTGCCGGAGGGGGCCCGGCGTTTGAGAAGGAGGAGGACCTCTGTCCGGCTGGCATCGCGTCACGGCCCCCGACACCTCGCCTGCCCTCGCCGCCGTTCTCCTGCCCGCCGCGGCAGGGCTGGGGCTCGCAGGGGCTCCCAGCCTGTTGCTCCCCGCGCCCCGGGCCAGGCTGCGAGCCCCCCACTCTGGGGATCCTGTCGGGCTCCGCTTCCCAGCCCCGGCGCCCGGCCTGGCTCCCTGGGGCCTCGGCACGTGCGCCGCTGTCTCCGAAGCCCCGCTCCCCTCCCTCGGAGGGCCTCGCTCGCGGCCCCTCGGCGGCGGGGGGCGGCTTGGAACCCCGTGCCACGGGCGGGCTGGGACGGGGTGGGTGGAAGGCGGCAGCCCCTCCGTTCATCGCGGCCATCAGCATCTCCTCCTGCTGCTGCTGCTGCTGCTGGAGGTGGATCTTGGCCATCTTGGTGGCGAACACCCGCCTGGTCTCCTCGAACTCGGGGTTGTTGCCGGCAGCTTTGTCCACCCGAAAGAGACCGTCCTTGGAGGCCTCGTACATGTTGAGGTCCTCGATGAACTTGCTGGCTTCCAGGCCCAGATCGTCGTACTTGTCCATCCTGCCCGGCTTAGCGGGAAGACCCCCGCCTTCTTCTTCCTCCTCCTCTCCTCTCCTCTCCTCTCCTCTCCTCTTTCCCCCCGGGGTCAAGGCAACGCCGGCAGGGGCACCCGCTCCGTCCCGCCGCGCTCCCGCCGCGCCCGTCCCCGCCGGGGGCGTGGCTGTGGGCGGGGACCGGAGGCGTGGCCACCCGACCACGCCCCGACCCTGCCGATGGCCACGCCCAGCGCCCAGCGCGCGCTGCTCGTCCCCGCTCCGTGGTGGGCGCGCGTGCGGTGTGTCCGGAAACGTCCCGTGCCGTTCCAGATAACGTCACTCGGTGTCCGATCAGGCTTGGGAAGGGTTCGGGTCAGGCAGCGCAGCTGGGAAGGGGGGCTTGGGAAGGGGTGCGCACTGCGGTTAAAGTCACCCGGGTGATGCAAGGAAGGTGTTTTTGCCTCGTTTCCCCACTGGATAATATTCCTCTTTTTCACCCTGCATCCCAGAAACCTTCCTGAAGGAGCCTTGTGAAAAGTCACAGACGCCCGTCGGGGAAAAAAACCAGCCTCACTCCCCCATGAAAAACTGCGAGGAAAATCTCATTCCATAACTATTGGAGCAATTAGTCTGTATAGTAGGAAATCATATGAATTTTCTTAGTGTAGATAGACATTCTGTGCTGGATAGTCATGCTTAAGCGAGCATGACTAAAGGGCCCTGGATCCCTGCAGGATGACGACCCCTAGCCTGAGGAATAAAGGATACCCCTGGATGGCCAAAGTAACATCTGCATCCCAGCCTTCCCGACACCTTTGGGAACCCCCCACCCCTTTATCCAGCATCATACACGTAACTGCAGCAAGACCAGCTCCAGCGACATTTAGATCAGGAAAGAAGCAGATGGATCATGACGTCATAAAATTATTGCTGCTTTGGAATTCAGTGGCGTATGTGTGATACATCGGGATTGGGCAAATCGTGTTGTTCCCAAATGCTTGAAAGGTATAGGAACTGTAAAACTGCATTCAGGGTGCCCCAATGTGGTCGGGACACTTCATGCCCATGATTAAAGACTTACCCATGTGAATCTACACTTTACATCCCAGCCTCCCACCTCTGTCAGCCTGGGCCAGTTGCAAAATTTCCATGGCAAAACTCAGCTGGGGATGCCCAGAGGTTGGGGGGCTGCAGCAGAAACTCTGCTGGGCTCGTGAGAGAGGCTGGTTTGTAGGGAGCTGTGTACCTCTAAGTAAACCGACTGGTGCAGTTTATCCTACGGGCCCAGGCACGTGTCCTGCATTCCCATAACTTGTTATTGTAATTCTCCCCCAGGCTCCAGGAGGTAGGGCCAAATGTTAAGGAATGTGGAAGTTCGCTGCCTTTAATAACGGTGAATTGGGCTGTGACCAAAACATGCCAGAAATTAAAAAAAAATCCCCTCCCCTCTTTGACCCATTCCCTTACAAAAACACTCCTGAGCAACTGAGGCCAGACCTAAAATACCCTGCCTCTTCCTGTAAGACTTGGCCCAATGTGCTTAAAAATGATGGCACTGTGGGCCCCTGGAAAAGGGGCTTCTTTCAAGGCAACCTTAGAAGGGCTGTGGCATCTCCAAAGAGGCTCCGAGCAGGACTGAGAGGCCAGAGGCTCGTCCCTGCAGCAACAGCCTTAGGCTGGAGCTTGAGCTGATAAACTGATGGACTTCGGACTCACAAAAGTTAGCCCAGACATAGTGCAGTTTTAGATAAGGGGATTTATGGTTTCTAGGGAAGACAGGCGGATGGGAATCCCAGCACAGGGTGGAGCACAGCAGTGGAGCTCCCCCAGTCCTCAGGACCTGGAGAAGGGGGACCCCAGCACATATTGCTACTAACCACTGCCTGGCACTTTTTAAAAGAGATTGATAATGCTGGAGCTTTTCACAATAACAGGAAAACATCCTATATATCAAGCAATCCCATCTATCAAACCTTTCCAAGCCTTCCTCTGCTGTGGGGATGAGGGAAGGAGGGATATCACAGCTCCCTCAGGCTGATCCCCACAAGTTTCACTTTGGGGTGCCTGGGGGCTAAACCCTGCTTTGCACAAGCCCTGACAGTCAGTTTAGCCTCCATTCGGATGTCCATTGTGCAAAGCACAACAAACCCCTGCCTTTGCCAGGGCCCTTTGGCTGCAGTGGAAAGGGTTTGCCTCCCATTTTTGTGGCTGGGAGAGGCCACGGTGGCCCCCATCAGCTGCTTCATGCCACAGGCAGGTGTAGGCTCAGGCCACCGGTTACCAAGAGTGAGGGTGACTACATCTTTTGTGGGACTTGACCAAAACTGTCAAGTTTGAGGTAAAGCTCAGCTGGGGCAATGAAAACCAAAACAGTTTCAGTGTCTAAAGAGCATCCTCAGAAAGGGCTCATGGAAGTCTGTTTTTGGCAACATCCTGGGCTGATGAGGAGAACTACAGCAAGTGACTGAGGCATGGGATGCCTCCTCCTCATTGCTGGCTTGAGAATGCTTTTGGAGATGGGCTTAGCTGAGATGCTTAGCTTTCAGCATGACCACTTTTATCTAAAATGGGCAAGCTCCAATGTTAAAATAATAAGTAACAGTAAAGTTGGTACTGAACTATGGATTGAATCCATATTTGTATGGAGAATGACAGAAAGGAAACAGAGCAGCAGGTAGATAAGGATGGGAGCCCCAGCACCGCTTTACTCGCCGGAGGAATATGCGACGTGGACAAAGAGCAGTTGGAAAGGAAATTACACATCATGCACCTTCTTGCCTCCTTCTACCCAAAGGATGTAAAGTTAATCAGGGGAAGCCATGCTCCAATCCAGCACGTCAGAGGCTCAGACCTGTGTCTATTTGAGTTTTTTCTTCCAACACACTGAGATGAGGCTCTTCCATCCCTCTAAGAAACAAACCCTTTGGTGGAGCAGAGGTATTTGGGAATAGATGTCTCTATTTTCAGTTTTTGACACACAAACTAAGGAAGAATCTAACTTCCCTCAGATCATGTCTTTTTTTTTCTTTCTTTTTTAAGAGTCATGCATACATTTTCTGCCGTTACTTTTTATCTAACATCTGTAAGTCCTTTTACAGTCTGACCTGCAGGAGCTCACCACTTTGGGGTGGGAAGGAGTGGGGGGAAGCAGTCTTCTTGCCAAATGGCCGCTCTGGATGCTGCTGACCTTCACCAGCTATGTAAAGTACATTTCCTTCCTATGCCAAAGGATCAAATCAGCTGTCTGCAGAACAATGCTTACGCGGACGACATGGAAAAGGCTGCTGAAGCCCTTTGGATAGGGAACCCCTAGCACTGGGCTTGGCCTCCTTCCAAGCTCCGCATGCATGAGCAGACACTTTGATGGCAAGCGCCTTCAAGGGGGGATCACAGCCAAGCGATTCAAAGGCATTTTGGAGTTGAATTTGCAACGCTTTCAGTGAACGTTAGGCAGCAAAATACCTTTGAAGTTTTGTGCTCAGATTTATTCTTTCTGTGAGATTTGGGCTAGGGGTATTCCCAAGTGAGCAGATGATTAACTTGAACTTTCTACTAGACTGGAGATGTAATACTACACTGACTTGCAGACCCTTCTGCTGCGATTAGATATGGTCCCACATGTTTATAGTTCCTGTGACTTTTACAGCCCATGCCTATTAAGAAATTAAGGGGTCCACGATTGCTCTTGTAGCACAGGACCAAAATCTATGTGCCAATTTGAATTAACTTATTCTAAACCCTACCCCTTGAAGAGAGAGAAAAAAAAAAAAACAACATTGCTCATTTAATCTGTTTTTGCTCCTGTGGACAAGGCTTACACACTGCATTTGCTCATACAAAATAATGCTGACAGCTTGTAACTCAGCCCCACTCCACGTGGCAATCTCAGCTGCCTATGGGGTGGAGAGAGGCAGCAATCTGGGGAGAAGCAGTCCCGAGTGGTGTTCCCAGATTTCAGCTCCACCTCAGTGGGAGTGCTGGGCCCATCACCGCAGCCTTGTGCTGGGGCAGCACGGCCCTCCAGGGCCGCCGGGCTGGGGCAAAGCTCCGCCTGCCCGAGTAAACAGGGAAGTCGCGAATGAGAGCAGGAAGGCGATCATCTGTCTTTATTTCTTGCTGCCACGTTGGTCTCTGGGCTCACATTGCAGAGAGATGGAGAAAATGTGAAGAAATTCTCCACCACTATTT
>VZTD01005910.1:0-27039 GCA_013397725.1 Rhagologus leucostigma
CCCGGGTACAACAGCGACACTTAACCTCTTCTTCCTTCTCCAAAAGGTAACCCCAGTTTGCTGCAGTTCTGGCTCCTGCTACCATCAGTAAACACCATGGTTTCCTAAATCACTGTTCCTGAGAGGCATTTCCCAGACTTCTTCGTGCTCCATAGGATGAAGTCAGAGGGTTCTCTTGCTTGTTTCTTTATTTTTTTTTTCTTTTTTTCCTATTTTTGACAAATCAAAAGCATATTTCAATGTGCCTTTATTGTTGGTTTATGAGCTATTTGTTGCAAAATAAGCATTTCACAAGACTGATCTCAAAATCTGTTTCAAACAATCCATTTTAGCATCCAAACATATCATTCCATACCCATCCTGGGTGTTCACCAGTGCTGTCAGACCTGCCACCCTCCTCTCCCCTGAAGCCCATTCTGGGTCTGAAATTTCAGCAAATATTACACAGCATTTTGCGAGACATTTTCAGTTTGGTTGTCCTTTGACAACGTAAGAGATTCTTCAGCTCTTTCCATCTGGCCCCAGGAGGAGAGCAAGGCTCTGCCTGGAAGGCTGGGGACACCTGTGAGGAACCATGGGGATGCAGTGCATGTCAGGAGTCCAAATCTTGTTTTCACCTTTCACTCCTCTACATTTTTTTTTTCCTGGAAAATATTCAATACTGAGGGAATTATTTGCTCTCTTTTTTATTACCCTTGGCTCTTCTCTGTTATATAAACCAGCTAATTTTTAAAGTCATCTTCTGACACAGACAGAAAGACATACACAAGCTGGGCACAAAAATTCTCTGGGCAACATTTCAAAGCAGTGGCAAGGTTTCTTGATAACAAAAAAAAATTTTTAAAAGCCTCTCTTGTTCTTCCATGCAGTGCCCATTTTTTGTTTTGCTGTATAGTACAAAGAAAAATTATTTTACCACTAATACTATCAGTAGTGAATTAAGTTAAAAAAGAACAGTGATATCTTTGAAGGGCTGTTCTTCTCAGAACCACAAACACATATGGGCAGTACAGTGACTAAAATTCATGCTTGGCCAGCACTTGCTGGTGTTTACCCTAGACCACTGCTACAGAGACAGGGCTCTGTGTGTATATATGTGTATATATATATATTTATAAACTTTGTGGAGTTTTCTGAGTGAAATGAAACCAAATACTCCCTAAGAGCTAAAAGCAGAAATCTCATTTCAAACCTTCCCTTTAGGACAGTGAGTTAAAACCATCCAGATAGTCACATCCTATATTAATAACACATCCTGTATTAATACACTTTTTCATTTGAAGAGCTGCTAAGTTGGTCTAAGGGACTAAACCTATTGAAAGTACTACCCTTCAAACACTGCTTCTTATTATTGCTGCTTTATTTTATTATTGTTGGTGTCTTGGTGTGTACCAGGTGTCATCATGGTGGAGAAAAGAGAAAGGCACAAAACTAAGCCTTTCCTCTCAAAGGACCATGTTATACAATATCAACCCTTAAAGATCCAGTAAGGGAAAAACTCTTAGGAGCATGATTGACTAGTAGGTTGCAGCCAGAAAAGCTTTCAAAGCATCCAACCCAGGCCAGTGACTGGAAAAATAATATCTGTATGCCCTAGGAAATGCAGGAGAAAATATATTTATTTGCATGTGATTGTTTCTTTCAATGACTTTTCTTATATACCATCAAATATGTATGGTTTTGTAAAAAATTAGTGTGTGTCTATACAGGCATTTACAAAAAAAGTCTCATTTGAAGAAAAAAAAATCATTCCAGACTATTACTGGACTGAGTGCAATCATTAAACATTATACACTGATAGCTTATTGTTCACTTATGTGATAATTTTACTTCCAATTATATCTGGGTAATGAATAAAGCCAGTTAAGACTTTAACCTATTTTCAGAAACCAGAGTTCTATCAACATGCAGTTATTTATGCTAATGAAAATAATGATCTTTTTATAGTGCTTGTCACTGAAATGGAATGATGTCCTGCCAACTGTGCATGTTTGCCAGTGGCTACAAATTAATCAGCTAAACTGGAGTGGTAATTGGAGTAGAGACAAGTCAAGGGGCAGCCAGGCCAGCTCTAGCAGAAAAGCTTTTGAGGATGAATGCCCTGTTCAGCACACAAAACAAAAGAACTTGTTTATATAATGCTGTTGTTTAATTAAATCTAAGCAGCTGTTTCCTTAAGAGGTCTCTGAAGATAAATGTGGAAGGTGATGGGCAGGGGAATCAAAATGTGGTGATGATTGTGTTATACAGGATTACGCTGTGCATTTCCCTCACACCTCACACCTGCCTAATGAAATTATTTCATAGAGATCCCGATTATGAACTGCAGACACCACGGTGTAACCCCTGGCACTGAACACAGACACCACATTTGGAGAGGCTGGCTTCAGAGCCTAACTGAAGCTCCAGACAGCTCCACCTCAGTGGTCCACAAGTGACTGCCCATGGCAGATGTCCCTGTGTAAGGGTGACATCATCAGTATCTTCCCCTGGTTTGTTTTGGCTCCCTGTTGTAAACTGTAGGGGTAAAACACAGGAAGTGCTTGGGCCTTGCTTTGCTCAAATAGCTGGTTTTTTCTTTAACCTTTCTTCTTTTCACCTTTTTAAGTTCTCGCCACCTTCTCTGCTGTTTATTTTACCTTGTAGGCACAACTAGCACTTGCTCTGGGCAAAATGTGTGACTGGTGCTGGACATTTCTCTCCCATCAGGGGTGGATTCCTCCTGACAACCACAGCACTGTGGCTGGGGAGAAGCTTGCACTGAACTGTGATGGTCCCATAACATGCTGCAGAAGAGGGAGGGATGGATGAAACCTCCAGAAATGCATCTTCACAGGCTGAAAACCACTCTGTTCTTCTTGAGGTTGACCCAGTCTGGAAAATTCTCTGCTTTTCATCCCACTCTGTGCTTGTGCCAAGAGCTTAAGCAATTATATAGGGAGTGTTCCTCAGCTGCAGGCTCAGAAGCTCTGGTTGGGTGGGTAGGAATGAGCAGCCATGGACAGGAGCCTGGAAATGTCATAGGAATAGTAGGAATTTGGTCATTATTCAGGCATATGATATTTTAAAATACACTGTTAACCTCCACAGTTACAAAGGAAAAACTGGAAAACACAGCAGTAGTCTCCCGTAAGGACTCAGAAACCATGAGACAGAGAAAAAGTACACCAGACTTTCACATTTCCAAAGCGTCCTGTGATTTTCTGCATTGACTTTGTGTTAGCACAAAATTCAGAATTTTGCCAGCAAAGGAGTTTGGGATCTGGATGCTGAAGGCTTGCCTTGTTTTTTTGGTCGAGGCTGCAGCTCAGATCTTACCAGTAGCTGCAGACTCCCTGCCTTGAGACACATGGGCAGCAAGGATGCTCACTGACACCCTGGTCCTTGCAGGCTCTGATACATAGGTCTTGCACACGTTTAGTAAATATTTTGAAAGAAGTTTTCATAGGCCCATTAGTAAAAAAAAACACATTTTGTTGAAGGGTCTGGTCTTGAAATTATGAGATCGTTAAACATTTTTGCAGTTGTCTTGGTTTGAAAGACAGGTGTCTTCTAAGGAAGGCAGGAGTCTCCCTTGGAATGGAAAATGTAACTCCCTTCCCTCCAAATTATTATAATTTTGAAATTAGGGGGCTTTCAGGCGAAGATATGAGGAATAGGAATAACAGTTCTTTACTAATATATATACACATATATATAACAAGGCAAACAAACAATAATTATGGCAGTAACAACAAACAGAACCAGAACCCAGTGCAGCCTTCTCGGCTGTCGGGCCCTTTCCCCCTCGGTGCAGTTCCGGTCACGGCCGGCAGGGGCGCTGGCGGCTCCCGGTGGGCAGGGCGGGTGCGATGGTTCCCCCGCGGCTGCAGGGGGCGCTCCGGAGCGAGCTCGGGGAGCACGCGGCAATGGCGGACGTGCCCGAGCCGGGAAAGGATGGGAGAAAGGCTTCACAAACCCCGGGGCAGCCGATCCTGGTGCCTCAGCAGGACCCCCGGGAACAGCAGGCTAGAACAGCAAGGATGAACACAAAATCTCGGGTGGTAGACGAGATGTATCGAGCTCCGGAGCTGCAGCGGGAACTCCGGGAGGTCTCGGCAGGCAGGGGGTGCAGCGCTGGCAGTGCCACAGTGTAGCGAAGTCTCAAAGCTGCAGCAGAGGAACGGTGGAGGCAGGGCAGCTGCCTCCCGGTAGAGCAGGGGAAGGCGGGCTTGGGCTCCCGGGCCCCCTGAGGCACCCAAGCAGATGGTGAAAAGGGTCCCTGTGCAAATGGTTGCTCCAGCGAGCAAACTCCACTCACGGTAGAAAGGAAGGCAGCAGAAGGCAGGACCCCGCAGTGACGGTGAGTTCTCCCTACAGCGACTGCAGCCTCTCCTTCCCCTCCGAACGCCGGAAGAAAGAAGAAGCTAGGCACTGTATCCAACCTCTTTTCTCAGTTCAAATCTCACGGCATCTCCACCCCCACCTGAGAAAAACCCCAAGTAAAAGAGGACAGCTTGACCCCTCCCCCTGTGGCCAGGTCTTTTTGTCTCTCTTAAGCACCCAGCAATTATCCCTTAGCATGGGGAAAAATTCTCTAAGAGGAAAAGAAGAGAACAAAAAAAAAACCTCCTAAAACCCCAACAGCAGTATAAATAATATATTATTTAAAAACTGGCACTGGTTGAAAAAGTTTTCACAAGGGTTTAAATTTCATCCAAAAAATGTATTTTATAACATTCAAAGCACATTACGAGAGTATTTCATTCATACTTTCTTTTATTCCGTGCAGACTCAAAGAATATTTCCTCAGTGATAGATGTGGAAGCATTTTGCTTAAAGATGAAAAATAAATTTACAAATTTTAATTTTCCAATGAAATGTATTACAAGCAATTTACCTGTGAGTCATTCAACAACTTCCCTCTTACAAAATGCTTACATGAGAAACTTACCGTACCCAGATTCAATAGGATCTTTGTCATTCCTTCCTATTTAAGAACTTTCTATTGCCACATTAAGAGCTGCCACTGCTGAGTGTTGTTAAAGGCAGAGACCCCATTGCATCCCAGAAGACACTGCAAGGCATTCCTTTGGAAATATCTTTCTTTCCTTAATGGGTCAACAATTTTGATCTGTGCTGAATGGGAACAAGACCAGGAAAAGGAGCTTAGCATCCCTATTTAAAGGATGTTTAAGAGGCTATTGACAAGCCACCTTTCATCAGGGATCACCAGGTGTCTTCGTGCTGTTAGAACACAAATCCTATTCCTCTTGCCACACAACACCACTCCATTTTAGAGGTGTTTTGTGATCCTTAAGTTGAACTGCCTTCGCTCAGTGTCTCAGGGTGGATAACAGCAGGTGTCCCGCAGCCCTGTGCTCAGCGAGGCCCTGCTGTCCTTTGTGGCCATGAAGGTGAACTTCTGAAGGATCTGGCCTTATTTGAGTATAGCACTGTACCATATCCTAGTAAATTGGCACCCCTGACTGCTTCTGTGAGCTTGGCCCTGTGGAATTTTCAATAAAATGTAATTATTTTATAAGGTGTATAAAGAGCTTATTCAAGGCACATGCTCATTAAGCTCTTTCAGTCGTCATTAACATCAACCCCTAGAGGACAACAATGGCAATAATGCGAGATGGGGCTGAAAACTGTGGCATTTCTTAGAAGAGCACAGCAGAGGGGTTTAACAGCACTGATCCTCTCTCCCAGCCTTCTGCTAGGGCCAGGAGACCACGGATGCTCAGAATTAGTTAATGATTCTTATATTACACTTGGACTAATCTGGAAGCTTGGCATTTAATTGGGAAGAATCTAGCATTCCAGATGGATTTTATGGTGATATACAAGAATGACTGGTCATTTCAATATTCAGAGGCCAGGTGAGAGTTGCTCTGTTCAGACAGCAGAATGAGCCACCAGCACTCAAGGGGCCTTTGGTGGCCCTTCAGCTGCAGAAGGGCTGGGCGACAGCTCTGCACATGCAGGAGTATGGAAAGGCTTTACCCAGTGCATTCAGGGAGAGGGGAAAGGGTGACTGCACATGGAGGCTGGTTGAGATCCACATCTTAGGTTTAACAGGCTGTTCTGGGTTTGCACTGCACTAACTGGGACCAGATTCAGCCCTTCAGAGTTCTGCATCATGGTGGTCCCCAAATCATCATGGCTCAGTGTCCTCACAGCTCTCTGATGTGAGCTCTCAGAGACCAGAATGAGGTCCTGGACCTTCTCTTTCTTCCAGTTTGGAATTGCAGTCTCTCAGCTTGTTCTCCTCTGCCCTTCCAGAAAGGCACCATGGGTGTGATATCCACCTGAACAAACTGTTCTCACTCACTTGATCCACTGCACTCAGAAAAAAAACAGGATAATTCTTCCCTGACCCAGAATCTGTAAACAGTAAGACTCCCTGAAGACTTCTCGATGGGTTACGTACTTCAGAGGAAAAGCAAAACACACATACACTTCATTGCCTTGCAGCCCTGCAGCCAGAGCCGTGTCCATGGCCTGAGCCCTGCTGCTCTCCCTCTGCCCAAGCAGCTGCACCAGGCACGCCTGGCAGTCCCAAAGCTGACTGTCTCCTTCACGGCGGACTTTGAAATGTATTTTGATTCCTGGACTCACAACCTGGGCTTCCTTACTTGCCAAATATACCTGACAGACCCTCCAGGCATCCAAGTCCTGACCTAACCTGGCTGCTCAAAGACAGTCCCTGTGTGAGCAGGCTCAGTCAGCTCAGGAAGAGCTACAGAAAACGGTGCCCCCAAAAAGGAGAATTGTTCTGTCTGTGTGAGGATTGATCCCCAAGCCCACTGGGATGTTATGTACAATGAGAGCTAACCGGCCAGCATCCAAGTCTGTACCGCAGCTTTGACCACTCAGTGAAAAGCAGAGGCCAAGGGGCAGAGCTCATTCTGCAGGGACAGCTCTCTGGGTATTACAGGTCTAACAAAAGTCTGGACATTTTTTATTAAAAGATGAGGAAGGAATAGAGAAGACAGGGGAGGACCATTAGAAGTGGCTGAGCCAGAGGGGAGGAGTAGCAAGCCCTGCCAATCCCTACCCGGTGGTAGTGCCCCCGTCCAGCACATCCAGCAGCACCCAAGAGACATGCAGACACCTTCACCTGCAGCTCAGCACTCACCTGGCCTCACTCTCTGCCCCTCACCTGCTGCCTCCCTCTCTCCCACCAGGAGCAGCAGCACAGCTCCTCCTGGACATCACAAGGAGGTGGCTGCCAGGGAGCTTGTAGCCCTCAGTAAGGGGGTGGACTTATAACAAAGGTGTGGGAAGAAACATCTGCTTTCCTCAGCTCTAGCAGTGCTTAGAAACCCTCTCCCACGACTGAGAGGTGTCTTGCCCGAGGGCCCACCAGAGCCCAGATGGAGAAGCAGCACTATTTCACCACCTGCCTCATCTCCCTCTCCAGCCTCCATTCCCTGCCCAGCAGAGCCTGAGCTCAAAAGCCACTCATCAGGTTAAAAGCCAGTCTGCAGTGACAGAGGAGGGGCTGGCAAGAATCGTGTAAGATTAAATTCAGCAACGGGAAGGGACAAGTAATGAGGGTTAGGAGTTGAACCGATGGGTGTCTACCCATTTGGCTGCTCCAAGGTTGGCCTCTTTTTTTGTTTCCTCCCGTGTATCTTTAATATCCTCCTACCTCCCTGATACAAATCGTTGATTCCTGCTTGGGTGCTGGGCTCCTATAAGATTTTCGAGCAGAGCTGAAGGCTACAAGGTTACTGAACAACAAGCAGAAACTGCTTTATTGCCAAGCATTTAATATCCTGTTTCCAGCGGTGGAGGCTTAGGGGGAAAGTATGGCATGAGACTTCTGCCAGCATATCCACTGTGCCTCTAGCACAAAGGTGAGGAGAGGGGTAGGTTCAGAGCCATCAAGTAAGCCCCTTTCTCAAATAAATCTGCCCCCAAAAAGCCTTTCACAGTCAAACAAGGCCAAAACTGTTTTCAGTTATGTCCATCACTCTCAATCTTCCCTCTTGCAAATTTATTGCATATGTGCAGCATTGGATAGTGAGTGCAACAGGACAAAGAACTATTAGTCTGAGTTGCCCACAAGATACCTAAAAATTTGAACCGTTTTTAAAATAAATTATAAATATTGTGTGAAACAAAGGGTGTTTCTTTTTCTTTTTTTCTTTTCAACCACTGATGCTGGTTTTCCACCTTTTCCTTATATTCTGCCTAGCTTTTAGGAAGGTCTTTTACTCATGACCTTCAAAATAGAGGTCATGTTGTCCAAAAATTATTTTAATTTTATTACTTTCAGGCCACATGCAGGTTTGTAACACACTGAGCTATGTATATTGCATGTTCACCACAGCTTGCCAGTAGCTTTTTACTGCACACCAGCATTACTACAAAATCTGCTGTGTTTTAGGACAGAGTTTGTAAGGGTCTGAATGAGAAAACTGCCTATGTTAGTGAGAATGTAGATGAGGAATGAATAGTTAAAGTTGGCTGGGGAGTAGATTTTGTAATGCTGTGAATCTTCAGCAGCTTGTGGTCCCTGTAGCTCATTTCCTGGTGTGATGCCTCCCGGGATGCTCCTGCTCTGCTGCCTGTTGGTTCCAAACCAGCCCTGCACTCCTTGCACGTGAAGTCCCCTCCTTGTGTCCCAGTGCCTGGGGCAGCTGCACCCTAGCCCCAACCAGGGGCTCCCCGTCCAGCCTGGCCCTGTCCCCACACTGCCTGCACATGTTTCTGGGGCACCTCGCTTCTCAGGAGCCCACAGCCTTGTGCATGTCATAATCGTTCCCCAAGTTATTTCCCCAAGTGCAGCCATGGGGGGATGGCTCTGGTTCAACAAGGTATTTAACCATCTGCTGAACTAATCAGTTCCTTCAGCTGGAATTTGCAGACTGTGATGCAGGGAAAACAGCCTGAGCACCCACCGCACCCCCAACAACTCACGTCAGACCTTCCCCAGCGGAGAACTTGCCAACTTCAACAGGAATTTTGTGTCCCCTCCAGAGCAGCTGCCTGGTCAGGAGGGAAGTCCCCTGTGGCACAGCTCTCAGCATCACAGACATGATGTTTGTTGGTGCTGCAGACCATGGATTTAGCTCTGGAAAGCTCCAGTTCATGGTCTTGGCCGAAATGATTGCCACCACATCTGAATCACAACTCCCTGGGTCACTGCTTCTCTGCAGACCCCTCTGCACCCAACTTCTGCTCAGCTGAAGGGGTTTTTACAGCTGCAAAATAAGGCTTACTTTGAGTAGCATCTCCATTGATATTTAAAACAAAGATATGCATGTAGTTTGTTGTAGCTAAAGATTTTTATTATTAAAAATATTTCCAGCTCACCACTTTCCATTCTCAAGGTGTTCATCTACTGACAGGCCATTATGGACTATATTTAGCAGTAAAAGTGAATTTGAAAAAAATTACATTTTAAAGTAAAATGTGGTGAAATTTATTACCTAGAGAAACATTTATATAGCTGTAGATCGACAGGCAAAAGAGATTGTAACATCTCAGGGCACAGTTGTGTGTGTGGAAAGGTATGCATGAGTCTAAAGAATGCTGAATAACATGAATATAGCTACATTCAGAAATACAAGGAGTAAAGACATCCACGCTGGAAACAATGCATGTATTTTTGCTTGTGCTTACATTGTATTTGGAAAAGATCATTATAAAAAAGGACACAAACCTGAGAGACACAGGTGCATGTGTAGATGCAGGTCTGCACACAGCAGTGGTGGCAAATTGACTTAGCCGCTAAAGGAAAACTCATCACATGTTTAATGCTGAGTGGTTTTCATTGCCCTTTGTTGAAGGCATCTTTTTCCAGTTATAAAACTACAAAATGGAGACAGTGTTTCTCCTGTTAACACTTTGAAACCTCTACAGGCAGATGCCAATGAGAGAGATGTTCTGTAAGAGCTGGATTCAGACACTGGGTATGTTTGTAGATCTTAAGCCCCTCTAAAATCAGGCCCACCTTTAAAGCAAGCAGATTTTTCAGAGAATGAGCAATTAGCTAAATAAATAAAAAATGCTTTCTAAATTGTTGCTGGTTTTCCATCAAATTCCCCATTTCTTTCTGAGGACATAAGTCCTTAGAGCTTGGACTTCCTTGCAGTTCTCCCAGCAGACTCACAAGCAATCCCACTGGAGCTCTGGGCACACTGGTGAACATCTGAGGGTGCCACAGATGAAATGCCTGTGTTCCATTTCCTCGCCTGTGAGACCCCTAAATACAGTGAGCACCAGCTGGAAATGGGATGCCTGTCTCAGACCTTCACTATCTATTAGTTAGATGGGCAAGAGAGCACAAGGAACTCCATGCCATGCATGATGTCCCAATAAACTGATCAATTACAGATAATAAATAATAAAAAATAATAAGTAATATTAAATAATAGCATAAAAGAGTAATAATAGAAGAAGCATATAAATCCACACTGACTGCAGAAATATTCATATTTTGCCATACTTAAATCCAGCTTTGTCCAACTTGCCATAGCAGAGGAACAAGCCTTAGGGAGCTTTAGTGAATGTTGGGTTCTAGAAGGCCAGATGTCTTTTAGATGTGGACATCCTAATTCAACTCCAGCTAGTGCCTGGGGTATGAATAATTCATTAGTATTTCTCAGTTTGGAACTAAACTTCTCAGAGAATTTAGTAAGTGTGAATGTTGCTGCAGTAAACATATGCCAATTATTTTTTTAGAAGCTAGAAAATGAGGTTACTCCCAAAAAAGTGGGTAAAATAATTAAAATGTATATTGAAATAAATTATTCACACTACTAAATTTAAATAAATTACTCAAACACCTAAACTCAATTAAGGCATGTTGTTAGTTAGAATACTCAGTATTGTACAGCAGATGTACAAAGCCAAGAACTGGCACCAAAAAAGTGTTCAATGTGCATGAATATTTTACAGGTAACTGAGTGTATACCCTAAGGGCCTTGAATATTACATTAATTTATACATTTCTAATAAAGCAAATATAAATGAATATGGAAAAAAAGTCAACTTTCAGCTAAAAACCCCAAATACTTCTTTCAAGTGAGAGCTTTACCATTGCATAGCAGTTGCAATATTATCTTGTTGAATAGCTTAAGCACTGTTGTCAGCTAAATAACTCTGTGTATGCACGACAAGGCATAAGTGCCATTGGCAACTGTTGTGTAGTGTTATGGAAACCATTCTAAAATAAGACCTCATTTACTGTCACTTAGAACTCTTTTAAAATTTTAATAGAAATAACATATTTAGCAAAACAGACTTATTAATTTGCTGTAACTCTTCCTGGTTTTTTGGGTTTTTTCTTTTCTTTTATGGCTCACTTGCAATCACAAAAGCAAGCTACTGTCAAAGCCTAGCTGTAGGGATGGAATATTCCTGGCTCTACAACAAGCTCCTAGTGTCAGGAGCAGGACTGAGGGGGAGGAATCTGGCAAGCAATCCGTATATTTTCTTTGCCATGGTTTTATAAAATACAGAATCACATGGTGAAAGTTCATGTCTATGTACTATTTAACCCTGGAGCCTAAGCTCCAAAATAGAAAGAATTTTTTTTTTTGGCTGAAGAGGGGGAAGAGCAGCTATACAGAAGCTTTGTTAATATTTTTGACATATTTGGATGCCCAGCCTGACTCCACATTTTGAGTGGGATGAGATGTTTTAGCCGTACAGAGTGAACAGACAGGGACCCCATTGTGGGGACCCGCTCAGCTCCAGCAGCACCACAGAGAGGGGAGCACAGAGCTGGGCATGCCATGACCCAGGGGCAGCTCTAGGGACCACTGAGCCACAGCAAAGAGTCAAAAAACCTGTGTTCCTTCAGCCCAGCAGAGGCTGGGAGGGGTTGGTGGTGTGACCCAGGAGTGGCAGGACTCGGGGTCCCGCAGTGAAGGGACTGAGCAGTCCGTCTGTGTGTTGGCCTTGCTGTTCACCTGCTGGAGACACACACGTAAATCCAAGGGCTTTCAGAGACAGAGGAGATGATGCACTGGGAAAGAGCTACTGAAAGATTTTTTTCTCTCTAATCAGTTAAGATGTAAGCCAGTTTTGTCCTTGCAAAGCAACAGAAGAGATATTGAACTCGGCCCTAATTGGATCTGTTAACTGCCTAACAAAGCCACTGCACATTAACCAGCTTCAATTACAGCAGCTGTGAGTAAAGAGCAAGGGAGGAAAACAGTGTGGAGATATTTTAGTCCAGGGTCCCAGACTGAACAGGGATTTTGTTTTGAGAACGTAATATTGGGCCATAAGGATAGGGAGAAATGGGGAACATCAGCTCTTTCCTTCAAAAGAGTAAGAGCCTGAACCTGTTCCACACAGACATAAATCCTTAAAGCAGGTTGTGCTCTTGGCCAGCAGCTGAGTGAATAACTGCAAAGAAACATGCGAAATGCAGCCTTCTAAAAAGCCAAGCTCTGATCCTTTACCTCCACCATTAGCACAGACTGGAAGCCAGCCCAGTGCAGAATTCACTGGGGAGAGCTTTCCCTTGACACCAGGCAACCTTGGGGCAGAACCCATGGGTTGAGAAAGATGCCTTCCTAAGTCCTACAGACCCCTTCAGATGGGTGATCAGAAGAGAGTTAATGTTCTTTGCCTTGGCAGAGGACACCTCACAGCTGCCTGTCCTCATTTCAGGGACTGCCAGGGAACCCTGCCATGGGGGAAGGAGTGGTGGGGGGAATTTGTGCCTGAGCCCAGCTGGAGTGATTTGCCGTACCCCACAGGGAGCTATAAAACTCCTCTGGTGAGGCTGGCATTTCTCCTGGTGTAACTCTGCAGCCAGGTCTTTCCCATAGGAAAGATGAGGAACCTTTCCCAGAAAGGAATACTTCAATGTTAGGAGTGAATGAATCAGTTTTATGTGTAACTTTTGCCTAGCTTTGATGTGGTCTTGAATAAAGGGGAAATACCTACACCAAGTACCAGTCTTGGCTTCATTATTGACATACGAGTGGTAATAATTCAACTAATATTTCTATATGCAAGGAAAATGAAGTTTGAGCCAGTACAGAACACAGTGGTGCCTTAAGAAAGTTGGCTTTTTGAAGCCAAAAAGCATTATGAGCAAGATCAACTGGAAGAAGGAAATAAGACAGGAAATATGAGAGCCTTGTAAAAACAACTTAAGGATATCTTATTTTAACAGGACAAAGAAGGCTGTATCTGTGTAAAAACACAACAGCATAAGCTCAGCATGATAAATCAAAAACCTCTGCAGTAGGAAGTGAATGCAGCCGTAAAAGTAAGCCTTACCAATAAAGACAAAAAAGACAAATGCGATAGTAAAAGAGGATAGATAATTGACAAGAAAAACAAAAATGTGTCGTTGAGAACATTAATAAGGGAACAGTTTTTGCAAAACATTTCTGGAGTGGAGAAAAACCCACTTGAAAGAGACTGATAGGTCTGTTCCCAAACAGGAACAACAGATATTTCTTTTTTATTTAGCAACGATGCAAAAAAAAAAAATCAATAAAGGTGCCTATTCTGTATTTGGAGGAAAGGATGAAGTATTTATTAGATGATGATGATGGTAATATACTTTCTATTCCTACTGTAACTAAAGAGGATATTAATCAGCAGATACTGTAGTTAGACATAGTTAAATCAGAAGTTCTGGATAATTTGCATTGAGAAATTTTAACACAGCTGGCTGAGAAGCTTTTTCGGCAGGTAATGTTCATTTTTCAGTAACCCATGGACAGGAGAGAATTCCAGAAAACTTTAAAAATGCTAGTTCCTTGTTAGTTCATTAAAAAGTACAGGCAAGATGGCTGAGACAACATAGCCTGTCAGGCTGAGTTCAGTATGGGACAGCAAAGGAAAAGCTCATATTTAATTCAATTATCAGAGACTGTAAGGTGCATGCTACTGTTAATGCTGATCAAGGATGGAAAATATATCTCTTAGAGAGATTATTAGCCTAGTTTACTTAGGAAGAGCATTTAATAAATACGCTTAGGCTTCAGTAAAACATTGCTATACAGCTGACAAAATAAAACTACGGACTTAGAAAGTTTAAAAGAAAATAAATCAATAGGTGTACTAAAGGTCAAACAGAATAGAAAGGCACACAATAACTTGGCTGTAGAGTAAATAACTACAAAGGTAAAAGCCACCAGAAAGCAGAAACCTCTGCTGAACAAGGAAATCTGTAGTAGAACCCAAATTGCTTCAACTTTAGGCAACTTAATTTTGTATGTTCCAGACATATATTTTAGCCTGCTAACTGTGGTGCTTCCTAAGTAGAGGAAAAGTTCGATGAAGGTTGTGATAGTTTTCATCACTAGCAGTCTCTATATTAAAGGTGGGTATTTTTCCCATCTCAGGCTATAGTTCCACTATGACTCCTGGAAGTTAATAACGCAGATAAAATGTTCCAAGCTCAGCAGGACCTGCAGTTTGCCCCTGTGGCTCTAGATGCTCTGCAGGGTTACAACATGTATATTCCACTTGGAGATGCTCACCTCTCCTCGCTTTCTTTTCTTCTCATTGCTTTTTTTACAGCATATGGCACTGACTCTTGCACCAGTATCCTGAAAAGTTTATTTATAATGTACTAAAAGATGCAATCTTTGTAGCTGAACCAAATTTACAGTAGCAGCATTTTGGGTGATGAAACTGCAGTGGTCCAAGTTTTGTGAGTGACGCTTTACTTGGCTTGGGTTTTTTATTTGAACTCAAATAGAACAAGCTTATTTGTTTTACATCAAGGAACACTAGAAGCAGAAGTGACTAATTTGATTCCTCATGACCAGCCCCTAGAAATTAATATTCTTCAGTGCTGGGAGATACAAATTTTAGCCAGCCATACAAAATCCAACCTCTTTCCCAGGTGAATTTCACTGCCTCAGTCTGTGACTCTTAAGATGTAAACAGATGCTGAGCATATGAGCTTTAGGGACAAATCAGCTGACCTTTAATGATTCCGTAAGTCCTTCCCTCACTTTCCATCAATAGCATACTTATTGATCACAGAGCTGGCTGGTACTGAATTCCTCTGGAGAAATTCAGTATCACAAAGGCTAAGAAAAATCTTTAAAGTGCACAGCTTAATTCTCTGGTCTGTTGTCATCAAAACGGAGCATCTGAAACTGCACTTTGCTAACCAAAATGGAGTCTCTTCCCTTAACCCTCTTGGTATTGCTTCTTTGGCTTCCAAAGTAAAATCTTCCCTTCTGCTTAAACCTGCTTGTAGGCAGGTGATTCAGCATGACTCCCCAAACTCACATCGCTGTTTGGGAGCTGGGATGCATCAGTTCTTCAGGGAATCTCACGGGAAAGTGTTCTATGAATTATGTCGTCTGAGAAGGCTTCAGAGGAAATGTCACTGCTGTGATGACTTGCATCTGTATAAGCTTCCCATGAAGACAGCTGCCAAATTAAAGAAATAAAGAATAATTAGGGGTGAGAAATAGCTCTGATTTTTCCCTCCAATTACTTGTCCATCTGCATGCATATCAGGTGTGATATCACACCATTATTGCAGAAGAGTTGGTTGGCACTCTCAAAATAGTTTACAAGCCCTCTGGCAGTAATCACTGTCTTAGGAACAGGCTGAGAAGCAGTCGCAAATTCAACTGAAAGCCTTCTGACCCTGACCTATCATGCCAGGGGCCTATACATAATTTTGCTGTATTAATACTACAAAGAGGCAATCACCCAACACCCTCCCATGGCAGTGCAGGATGGTGAAAACCTGGAGAGCTGACTCCCAAGCAGTTCCATCACTCCATGGTCTCAGGAGTCTTCTCCAGCCTAAATGATCCTGTGATCCTATTCTATGATGGTCTGCACACTCACATTCCCTTTAGATTTTAAGCATTCAGTGAGTAAGAAGAGCCCATTTCTGCAGTACACATTTCATATGCAGTCCCTGCTCAACACCCACGTGCTGCATTATGTCAAACCCTGTGTTCAGAGGATGTACAACTAAATTTGCTTCTTCCACTAATGCCTAAACTCCGTTGCCTGCTGATGTATGACCACAGTGCATCACTGGAGTGATGAGGATCTGATGGGATATTGCCATCATTTATTACTGGAATATTATCACTGGCATATTATTGCAATGTATCACCAGAGCAGCAGCCAGCAGGGATGGAGCCGCAAGAGAGCCATGTATGTTTTATTAATTCCTAAGTGATAGCTGTAGGATTAGGATGACACAGAATCAGCATATACCCTGCTTTCCTCTCGTTCACGTGCTTGCAACATGAACTGGTATATTTTGTTTGCTATTTTCCAGGTATGAATCATTTCCTTGCTGAAGTTTTAGACTGAAACCTTCATTCTGAGAGTTTTGTTAGCAATTATGAAATAACAAGGACCAAAAGAAAATGGAAATCTGATCTTGACTGTCTTGTTTTATCATCATCTCTATCATATATTTTAGGATTATTTTGTGGCCCTGACTATTAAATTGTTTCATATTACCCAAGGTATTATACAAAGAAAATGGGCAGTTCATTAAGGTATGACATCTATTTACAATGACCTTTTTTTTACATTTGCATATGCATTTTAAAATTCAGTATCTCATTTGCTGCCAAAAATAACATACAAAACCCAGAATATTCCTGCCACTCAGCCACTCAAATTGGCAAAATTACATCAGATATTTAAACATCTAGATGAAACCTGAGTGTTCTTTCCCCCATCAGTGTTAATTCTGCCTGTCTCACCATGCTTTGCACAAAGCAAGAGTGTACTTATATTACAGTGTCTCTTCCACAGTCATTGCCTGGAGGAATTCTGAAAACTCTCCTGCAAATGTCCCCTGGATTTATTTCATTGTACTACCAGAAAATAACATTTGCTGCAAGCTTTATATGGAGCAACTTCTGCAAAGTGATCCCAGTGTCAGTCTGTCTGATTCAGTCAGGACTCTGTTTTAGTTAGTGATAAGGCTCCTATCTGCATCCTGCTAGGATCAGACAGAGATATTGGATAACTACAGTTAGTTCTTGCCACTCACTGGAGGATTGCATTCATCATATCTCTGCTACTTCTAGCCATTATCTATCAGTACATAAATATCTTCATTTTACTTAGCATCATGCGTTTTTAGGCTAAAAATGTCTCTCTGACAGACCCCTTCAAATTCCCATCATTCATCCATCCCTAATCTAATGTAGTAGAACATTAGGGATGAAATGAGAGCTGCTATTTTTAAAAAACACTGATCTAGTTTCAAGTTGCTGCCCTAGGTGAGAAAGTCAGCTTGCTTGACCAGGGTTGTTCAGACACAGAGAGGCAGGACCAGACAACCCTGGAGAGGAGCACCCTGTGTGGCCGGTAAGCTATGATCCCAAACTAGAGGGTATCTACAACAGTGCAGCACCTTCTCTGGAGTTGGTTTTTGTGTAAATCTGGTACTGTAATAAACCCCAACCCCAGAAGATCCTGAACAGTAGAGCAAACTGAGAGAAGGGGTGGGCAGTGGTAGGTGAGGAGCCAGAGGGATGCAGACTCTCTGGAGAGACGCTGAGGAATACTTTGTCAGGAAGGAGCCCTTTTAGTGGCACATTTGGCTGTCACCAACTCAGCCCCACTCTGGGCTGGCCATCATCACTGAAAAGACAGATCATGGTAGTGACAGAAGTGAAATGTCACAGATTATAGCTGGCTGTCTGAAAACAATTTCTTGTTTCTGGAGAAAGACTGCACACGGCGTTTTTAATTCTTTCTTCCTCTCTCCCAAGAAATGGTTAATGCTCATGTAGCAACATGTAGATCAGGAGGTTAATCCCAGAATGTGCAGTGTACTAGGCATGATAAAAGTGAACAAAACAGCAACATCTGTTTCCAATGACAGCTTCTCATTAATCTGCACATCTACTGCTGAAAAATATGGATTGCACTCAGCAAGAACCCTACCTAGATTAGTAGTTTGGAAGCCCAGGTCCTCTTGCCTATTGTCAGCTAGACTGTCCCTTGCTGAACACAGTGACTTTCCCAGGACTGCCTGCAATAATAATGGACGTTCATTTAATTAGGTTACCTGACACATTGCAGGGAATTCAGTAAAAACTGGTGGAAGAGATACAGAACTAGTGGAGGTTTAATGTCTCTCTCTTCTTTTTGCATATGTTGGCTGGATGAAAGTGTTTAAGCTCAGCCTCAGATGTTGATGTCATTCTCTGACCAGCAGTAGCTGTACTCTTCCAATGCAGTGTGACTTCCGCCATCACAAGAAAACATCTGCAGGATGGCACAAATTTTGACATCCCTTCAGAAGGATTTTTAAAACTTTTTGTCTCCTTTCCCCTCAAGAACCCAGTGCAAGACTAAGAACTGATGGGTTGGGAATTGAAGGAAGGTCCTCAAGGAAGTCTGATTAGAACTAGAAAAAAAAGCACCTAAACCTACACAACACAATTTGTACACTGCTACCACCTAGTGAATTAAAAGAAAACAAAATCTCCCTCTGAACTCAGATGAACCAAATCTGAGGGTGTGAACCTTCATCACTGAGGTCACTGGGACTTTTGCCATTGACTTTACTTGGACCAATACTTAATGGGATAGGCCATATTAAACATCAGGCATTTGAACTTCAAGGGCAATTACAGAAAGTACCAAGGAGTATTACATATATTTGTGATCTAGACAATTGCCATAATTTGTCCAGAATATCACTGAACCGAAAGAATCATTAGCAATTACTGCTCTAAGTCAGTGCAAATAGGTTGAACTGGGTGAAAAGACCCATTTGAAGATGGAAAAAAGGGGAGCTTTTCATGGATGCTGCATTTTATTTTTCAAATTAGGTTAAACTTTAGGAAAGAAGTTTACACAGCAGCTCTAGAAACCTCACTTCTGCACTGGTGCAAAGAATTTCTCCAGAGAGTTTGGCCAACTTGCCTTCTCGCTCGCTGGGGCTTCCCCAAAGCAGGAAGGAACCAGTCACATCCACTCAGTCTTTAGCTCTGATTTGGTAGGCATTTTTCTCGGTTAGACTGGCACGTGGTAACTCATCTCCCAAATCAGTCACGCTGAAATGTCAGTGCTAATATCCAGTGCTATTAAAATCCACACTGATTTTGACACTTCCTCCTGCAGAGTCAGCATTTTATTTACCCCAAGGCATACTTTCACTGGCAATGTGAATCACAGTACAAAGTGTCAGGATTAAATGATTCATAGCTTATTTGCAGTACTTGATCCTTTCTTCCCTATCCTATGCCAAGAGAAATCCCTTCCAAACAGATCTGCAGGATAGATATGAAACCAGATGACTTATGCCACTGTTCTGCTGCCCTGTGACTGCCTGGAGATGCTGAATGTAACCATGGCACACAGAAAAGAGTGGCAGAAGAGGATTTTCAGCACTTCTGGAAATGAAGGTATCAATGTCACTGTGATTCCTCTTACCTGTCTGTAATAATAGCTAGGAAGAATGCAGGGACCTTAATTACCTAATATTGATAATACAAATGCACTTCTATGCAACTGTGCTTTAATCACTGTCACAATATTTATCATCGTTAGTCTCATGTCATAGCTCAGCAAAGATCTGAAGTGCATTTATAACTCAAAGCACCAGTGTTTTACCCTTTATTTCTCGGCCTTCAAATGAGGGACATTATTTGAGGCTGAGCCTAGAATCATATCTCACAACAGCCCTACATTTGTGCCAGTTATGCTGTGTTTATTTGGAGCTCAGATATGTTCAGAAGAGAATCTTTCTAACACAGTAGAACCCAATTAATTACCTCTCTCTTTTTTTGTTTGCAATGGAAATTGCTTAAGTTTAAGCCAGTTGCAAAAGAGCTCTGTGGAACCTTCTGCAAAGCAGTCTTTTGTCACAAAAAAAATTAATCTTGCAGTATTTAAATCTTCCATAGGTTTACTATTTTAAAAAGATTACAATTTATGTATCATAAAAATCATGCTTTAGAGGAAGAAAAGAACTTTAACATTTTATCAGTGTTAGTCTCAATTTGAAAATAGCTTCTTAAATGGTCCGTATTAGAGAATATAATGTTGAAAGTAAAATCAAACCTTTGATTTTTTTTCTGAATTTTCTGTAATGTAGGTTTCATGATATAGGAGGTCTCCTCAAAAACCTGATTCCAATATCTTAAAATGTCGGGGGAAATTACAGTGTGTACAATCCTCCTTCCATCGCCCTCCCAGCTTTCTTAAGAAATCCTCTGCTTCAAGCATGTCTTTCAAGCCTGTTAAACACTTTCCCAGTGGCTGATGTGCCATTTCACAAGCCCTGGCCCGCTGGCTGCCTCCCCCCGAGCCTCCTGCAGTCCCTCACCCCATATTCATTTTAACTTGTACTTTGTGTTGCTACATAAAGCATTATTTTTTTTTCTTCAGGGCAAATGAATGGGATCTGTAAAGCAAGTGATTTTGAAATGCATCTTAACTTTCAGATCAGCCTTTGAGAAATTAATTTCCACTTAGTTTTTGGAGTCATTCCAATTCATCCTCATGAGTGAAATATGGGCATCAGAAGGTGGAACAGAAAATACAAAGCTAATGATCTGGTTCATGTAAGTTAGTTCTCTCTTAATCCTTTGAAAGATTGCATTTCCCATCTCTGGAATTTCCTCTCACTGACGGTTTTTAAAAGAAACAAGACAATATTTGCCATGCATTATATATCAAGATTAACTCAAGAAGCGAAGATGATCTATTCACCATCCCTCTAAGCCTCTCATAATTAGGTCTACCAGCTTTCAAGGACAGTACTGTCTGAGCTTTAAGAATAAGAATTCCCACTGAAATTTAAAATGTCTCCCAGAGTAAAGTTAGAAAGGACAAAAGGGACCTAACCTTCACCCCTTATCCACCCTGACAGGCCTGAGTCGTGAGTACACAAGAGCTGCAGACCTGCAGTCACTCTGCTTCTGCAAAGTGAACCCTGCTCCTCCCCAGGCAGCCTTGGGCCACAGCTTTTTCATTTCTGCTCAGCCCTATGGCAGGGACCACATTTAAATTCCTACCCACTGCAAGCTTCCCAAGTGTTGTAGGCTTTTCACCCCATTTTTTGTAAACCTGCATTGCCTTCAGCCGAGCTACCTACAGTATTTTTGCTAGAAGCCCCCTCAGGAGGGGAGGTAGGAGTCTGTGCTCATCCTTCCAGCAGTGCTTTGTGGCCTTTGCAGTGTGACCCTGTGCACGGCAAGGAGCTGATACCTGAGCAGTACCTGGGGACATCTCTGCATTCCTGCCCTCAGAGGGGATAAGAGCAGGTGACACAGCACACTGTGGCTTGGTGACCCCCAGTCAGACCAGTCCTGCAGCAGGCTTTCCTGCACCCAGCATTTCCCAGAGAAGATGGAAACTTTCCAGTCACTCAGGGAAGCTGTCCTGACAAGTTCCCTCCTGTGGCCCACAGGCTGCTGCTGTGACACAGGCTGGACAGCACTGGCCTCTGGAAGAGCTGGGGAGTTCAACCCACACTGGTCACTCTGTTTTCCTCTGCAGCTGGCTCTCCCCAGCCCTGTGTCAGAACCAGCAGAGCAGAGCAGCCACCATGCTCCTGTCCTTCTCCTGGAGCAGCCACCCTGCTCCTGTCCTCCCAGAGCAGCCACCCTACTCCTGTTCTTCTCTGGGAGTAGCCCTGTTCCCTGGGGCAGATCTGCTGCTGCCTACAGAAGGTCCAGTGCAATCCCCAGGTACAATTCCTAGAAAGTTTGAAACACCCCTGCAGTTTGGACAGGGTTGGTTTTGATGGATATCATGGAAATACGTTTATTAGAAGTTTATCTGAATGAGAAATGAGAATTAAAATAGTATCAAGTATTTCTCCTTCTGTCCCCTAATTTCTTCTTCTGTCCAGCCAGTTCTACCAGCAGAGGTACAAAAATAATGTAGGAATGTAAGTTATCAGCAGTATTACTGATATGCAAATATAATAACCAACATTTGTTGATGCTGTGAAATGAACAGTAGATTTAAAGAGATAGCAGGATCTTCTGTTTACTTACAAATATGTGTGCAGGGAGGGGGGGATATTTGCGTGAAACCATCCCAGACATCATATTTTTACTGTCATATTTACAGTTCTGCGGAACATTTTCAGAGAACTATCCTCTTAAAGAAATAGCATCCTATTACGGTCAGATGGAAAAGGGTAAATTTGAGGAGACAGTCTATTCAATTTTGTTCCAATAGAATTGCAAGCACTTTGCTTTTGTCTACTATTATTTCAAATGCTGGGCTGCAAAATTCAGTTCAGCTCCCAGTTCTGGTAATCAGAAGCTGCAAAGAAAATGCATTTGTTCCTTTCCAAACGGTAAGGAAGATTTGGGTTTTTAAATGAATGAAAGTTTTTTGGAAACAGCAAATTTCAGTGTTCATTACTGGAGATCAAGATTTAGCATGGAGAGGTTTTATAATTTCTCTCAAAAAAGGTAGCTTGTTTAGAATTTCAGAATTTCTCATCTTTTCCCTCCTCAACTAACCTTAGAAGATACAGCTGGTAGGGGTCTAAGACTATAAAATAAGGCATTAAATCAGAGAGCCTGTATTTGTCCTACTTCCTTCACTTTTCTACATTCAATTCCACGCTTAATAGGAGGGAAGACAAAAGAAGGAGACATTTTCAATACTCAGACCCTAATAATATCCCTTTGGGATTACCTGCAGCTCAATACATCATTCAAAAGCAAAGATTAAAAGTAATAGTCACATTAATATTATTTCACAATCCACAAACATAAATCCTCATTTGTTATTCATGAGCTTATCACACACACCTTTTAAGGAGTGAAATATTGCAGCATGTGCAGAAAACGGGAACACTAAGTAAACAGTGAAGGAGAGGCAGACAACTTTATAGCTCATTTAAGGTAAAGATATTGCAGGTATGTTTGCCAACAGTGTAGAAATGTTCCTGCCTGGCTTTGATGATGCATCATGCAGAAGCATTTACTGTTTCCCTAATCATGACTTAATCAGACTCTGAAGTGCCCCCATCCTAAGTGTGTTGTTTTAAAGTGACGGATACTTGTGGAATGAGGTGGTGGAGGGCAGCAGTGCCTTGCGCATCCCCCTTCATGTGGAGTGACAGACCCAGAAGTGTCACACAATGCCATGAATGAGATGGACTCCCTTGCTCGAGGAAACTCACCCACCACCTACGAGGATATTTCTGCTTTCTGCATAGGAATGAGCTGCTGAGCTTGAGCACTGACTGGCTCCTGGGCTCAGAACACACTGCTCCTGCACACAGGGCTATTCCCAGAGAGCCTGCAAGCAGCAGAGGCCACAAGAATCACTCACAGGCAGCCATGGGTGGCTCCTGCCCAAACACCCCATCAGAGGCAGTTGCAAATTCAGATCTGAGTTTTATTTCACAAGTGACCTCCTCCATGTGCCAACCCATCCCTTCACTGCCCACTGTATGACCACCTGAGCTCTGAGGAGTTTCAGACAAAGCTGTGGGATCTGTAGGTGACACACACAGCCTGCCTTGGCTCTGTAGCCATCCAGGCTTGAACCCCAGCCAGGAAACACGTGTGCACAATCCTTCTGATGGTGGTTACTGTAGAAACAGAAAGGAAACTTTCATCAATGTTTCTCTCTTATTTCCCAATAAATAGCAGCATCTCCCCTAGAAAATATATCGATCTCTAGTTGTTCAAATAACTACTATTACAGAAGTAGATGAACTCTCCCCTGATAGACCTGTCAGACTCCCTGCTGATGAGAAGCCTTCCATGCAATCCATATCCGCAATTGCTTTGGAAGTCGACAACTGATGTTCCCTCCCTTTTCCCCCTCCAGCTATATCCCTGTAGCTTTCTTCAGTTTCAACCTCTTTTGCTTTTTTAAGCTGATACTTGTTTTGAGAAACTGCTGGAGTTGTGACAGAAACTTCTGAGCTCTCCCAGTAATTGGCCTTCCTGTGTGCAAGGGAGTGACAATGACAGTGCAAGGGAAGAGAACCTTGAAAATTCTTGTCTTGGGAAGCTCCTGCCATAAATCAGGCGGTGTTGCACGAGCTTGCCTTGCACGTGCAGTGCTCTGTGCAATCAGTGTTTCCTCTCTACTCAATGTCTTCTCACATATTTATAGATACATAGTTTGATTTTACACATTAAACCTATTATGTCCATGTTTTTTATTTCTATAACTATTGCAAAGCATTTCCTCCAGCTCAGAGGAAAAAGGCATTAAATACACAACTTGGTCAGCTGGAACAGTTGCAAGGTTGCTGATGAAGATCAGGAGTTACTCAGTTCAAGGAGAATCTCATTATTACCTGGAACTACCAAGAAACCTAACACTCATTATGTGTTAAAACATTTCGTTGTACAAGGCTTACGCGAAAATTAGCACAGGCTGTACCCTCAGCTGTCACAGGCTGACAAAGTTGCACTGATTGCACTGGAACAGAATTGCTTTATGGAGCACAGACTCTGGCCTGCAGCAGCCCTGTCCCAGGCGAAGACAATTTGCATTCCTCCTAAAAATAATTAATTGAAAGCTGTTTGGTAGCTTTCCTGACAGATGGGTAACACAGTCCGCTGCCTGATTTTCTGATGCTCATGAAGTGACCTGACTGAGCCAGCAAAGTTCTTAATACTTCACCACCTCGGCACCCAGGGAGCGACTCAGGCATCCAGCTTTCATGGGTTTTTTTGTTTTCTTAACTCTTGAGTGGGAGAGACAGAAAACGACTTGTGCTTATGCTCCTCTTTTCTTCTGACACAAAGGATGAAGGAACATCCTCCTGAGCAGGTTTAAGGCTGAAGGTAGCTAAGCTAGAGCTGTCAGGTTTGCTGTGCTGTTGTTCAGCCCTCCCACATATGTCCTGGTGTTGCACAGGAGGACACGAAAAGCTGCTGGTCAGCACCACCTCAGCTTCCCAACAGCTCTCACCACACTGAGTAATCAGCATCCTGGACCTTCCCACAGAAACAGCTTCAAGAGAGGTAACTGGGAAAATGAGTGTATTCATCTGTCACCCATAGGTGTAGGTAACAAAAACCTTGGGAACTCACCTTGATGCTGTTGCCTCTGTGGTTGTCCTCAAACGGTACAGAAAACGGGGTGTATAGTGGAAATCTATTAGCTTGCAAAGGAGCTGGGTACATTGATTATCCTGTGCCAAACATTATTGTATGGAGCTGGGCAAAGGGGAGGTTATAACCATACTATGACAATAAAGCTTTCAAATTCCTCAGGTGTGAGCCACCTGCTGACAAGCTCCCTACTTAGATGTCACTTAGCAAAGCTTTTGGCACTGGTGTTTTCATAAGTGTATTTCCTTATTCATCTTCCAGGTAATTTCATTATCTGCCTGAGTGAGGCTCAAAGAAAGGCTTAAGTAAATGTTTCTCCTACCAAGACACATCCCAGTTTGAAGCTGACTGTTCCAGACCTTTTCAGGATTAAAACCAAGTGCTCACTCCCAAATTTTCCTTCTCCAACATAACAAGCATCCCTTTTCTACATTTCCATTTTTAAATGTAAATACTATTGCTGCCAGTCAGATATTGCAGCCTGTCCCTCTCTTACCTTAAGAATGAAGAGTTTTAGTGTAGAAATTACTGCTTGCAGACACCAGAAAGAATCAGCAGATAAGTCTCCAAGTTTTTTGGGTTTTGTTTAAAGTGACATCTGCTTGAAAATTTTCAAGTGTCTGGAAAATTACAATAGGTCTCCCGGGAATGGATTAATAGGCTGCAGACATGTGAGGCAAAGCTAATTGCTGAATAAAATACCTCACCTAGCACTGTAGTTCATCAGCTGGGTTCCCATACCTGCAATAAACCTCTCCCATCTGTGCCTGCCCATGCAGCTTTCAGCCTTCGCCAAGGAGGGAACTCCAGGCACAGTAAGGTTGGCCCTGGAACAAATTCTTTGATATTATAAAGTACTCAGCCCATTTAGCAGAAAAATGTTGACTCTGTCTCTCAAAAGTAGAAAAAGCAGGCAAGGATTAGGTTTTTTAGTAACTAAATACTCCAGAAAGTAGATCGCCAAAGCCTGTGGGTGTTAATGCACTCGGGTTTTGCCAAAAGGCTACTGAGGGGTCCAGGCCGTAATCTGAAAAATGCTGTCTCAGTATTTGGTACTTGATTACTGAGTGGAGATGGGGAAGAAGCTCTGAAAAGAAAAACAAGCTGTAGGAGAAAAGGTGAGCGAAACTGTCCCTACAGGCACACCTAGATTAATGGAAAAAATAAAAAGGCTTAGGCCAGAGCTGCAGGAAAGAGGAACTCTTTCTTCATCCTGTTTAGTAAGAACAATTAAAATAATTACCCAGTTAAAACTTTGTTCATTCTATGGTGACCAGAACAGAGCAGTTTGGTAACCCTGCCCAACTCTAATTTCATGTGGTTTGTAATACTCTGCCACTCCTTGGAGAATGTCAGGAATTGTTGTTACTGGTTGAGGTGCTTGGGTTGGCAATTCAGAAACCTGAGACATGAACATCAGAGCAAGTCAGTGCGTACACACAGGGAGCAGAGGCAAGCTGAGCTTAGCCTGCCTCATGCAGCCCGAGCCCAAAAGGAAAAGGAGAGTATTTTTCCTGAAGACTGCTCAGCGCATCCATCCCCACACAAGCAGAATTCTGACATACTGGCTTGACATTAACTCCAGTGAGCCTATTCTCATCCTTATATTTAAAATCTACATGTAAGTACTTTTCTAGACTGAGCATCACAGTGCACATTCAATGTCAAATTAAACCTGTACTACATGACTTACTGCTCTATTTTGTGCGTATTAAAAAAAAAATCCCTTGAACTCTCATGTCTTTTTTATGTTTTTATATATCTATCTTGCAAGATTCTTTGTGATCCCCATATAAAATGCTTCATATGAGTGAGACTTCAACCTGACAAGGAAATTCTTTACTCAACCCTCATCTGCATCACTGGTCTGCTCTAAAAGCCATTCTTAGCCTGCTCTTTTGTCATGTACCTCTAGAGAGTGATGCCACATGGACATGACTGCACAGCCCATGTGGCAGGAGCCACCAAGTGACACTATGAGAAGTCAGCAAGGAAGGGAAAGAGGAAAGAGGGAAGGGGAAAAGGGAGAGGGAAGAGGGGAGAGGAGAGAGGGGAGGGGATG
>VZTD01005910.1:27052-97577 GCA_013397725.1 Rhagologus leucostigma
AAGGGAAGGGAAGGGAAGGGAAGGGAAGGGAAGGGAAGGGAAGGGAAGGGAAGATGAAGATTCTTGAAGAAGATGAAAACCACTGGATTTTATATGTGAATCTCAGTGCAAATAAGAGACAGGTAGAGAGAAGGATCTTTCGGTAAATTCAGTTTGGAAGCCAGCTCTGTGATTTATTTGATGATGGCCATCACATATGCATATTATGCATAAATAAGTGCACGTGTGGCTGCATGTGTATATAACACATAACTTTTTAGTTTGACAATATTGATTGAAATCCTTTTTGGTTTGATGAATGAATGCATTATGCAGTGAACAGTGAAACCAGCCTTGATGAGTCACTGGCAGGATTTTCCCAACTTTTTGAAGGCATCCTCTCCCGTGGGCTGAAAGTCAGAAATGTCCTCCCAGTGTGTCTGCTTGAGCTCAGTTTTTGACTGTGACAAGACAAGCCCAGGTATTACTTCAAGCCTGTCAGTTCCTCCCACCTCTCCAAATCCCTCTACACCTATCCTGATATACACATAGAGGATCAAGGGATGGAAAGTCTCTCAGGGTTCATTTGGACTTGCAAAGCAGCTCTTTCATGTTAATTTTCCTTTTCCTTTTCCTTCACCTCAATTCACTCTGACACCTTGCCACAATATTGTCAGTCTCAGAGAAAACAACAAGCCAAAGCAGATGTGCTGAACACATGGTCACCAACAGGAGCAGTTCCCAAGCAAAGTTAGCATGTGAAATCATTCCAAAAGAGGGATGTCTTATCCAAAAAATAATCTACATCTGCTCCTGTTGTTTGGTGGATTGAAAAAAACCCAAACAACTTCCATGTCTAAGTTTACAGTTTGAATTTACCCAATGCTCTTACATTAGAGGGTTATGATTTTAGACAGTCTGATACCATTATAATGGATTTCTCTTTTGTTGAATAACAGAGACACATAACTTTTCTAGTGTTTTTTTAAACAAACGGCATCATATTGCAAAGGCCCCTTATGTTTTGGTGTCACAGAGGTGATGAAGGGTAACACCATAATTTTGTAGAAACTCTAAGAAATGGAAATCTGCTGAAAATTATCATTCTTTGAAAGAAAGATGTGGTTTTTCAATTTAAAAAAGAGGCTACTTTACTTATGATGTTTCTTTATTCATTTCCTTTGTCCTATAGAATTTAGGTAACTACTTTTAGACTGGGCTGTGCCCTCATGCAAGGACAATGTATAGAACAGAAACTGGACATTTTACTGCTGTTCCTGTTCCATTTGAGGGAATATGAGTAAACACCTGGAGAACAAGATACATCTGGCAAGCTCTAAAGACAAGCTCAGCCTGCCAAGGAGAGAGCACAGAGTGCCAAGGGCTGGCTTGGGTCTGAAGATGAGGAGGCCGCTTTCTATCCGAATCCTGACCTTTTAGCTGAAGGTTTGTACTGGATAAGCCCATTCACTATTCTCCCTGATAGAGGCCACCACTGCCCTGCAATATAAATAGAACAGGTACAGAAAAACAAATAACAGTGAAAGAAATGAGATCGCAAAATCCATGCCCATATTTGGGAGGAGTGGCCAGGAAACTCAGGCAGCCAAAGCATGCAGCCTGTGAGTCACTGAGAACTTGTCCAACTCGAACAGAGCACCCTGAGAGACTTGCTCTGCTTTGATTACCCATACACTGATTGAGTATGTACCACCTGTTAACATACAGAACAAAGCACCTCCACCAAGAGCATTTGGTAAATAAATTACTTGGAAAATATTATTAAGCTCAAAACCAACGTTTTACCATGTTTGATTTGCCACCAGATGCTGTGGGATCAGAAGATACAGAGAGAATAAAAAAATGTCAAGCAATGGCAATGAGACTGAAATACAAGAAAAATGAGGTTTTTGCTAAATTATAGTCAGAAATGAATGCAAAGCTCTTATTCTACTCTAGACTATATCATGTACAACAAGCATCACCTTTTCATGGAAGGTGAGAGTCCGTGACAGACTTTGCCGTATACGTTATGGAGGGTATTGTGTCTCATTCAAAAAGCAGATAATATCTGAAGATGATACTATTTTCTGTAGTGCATTACCCCACATGCTGGGACAGGTTGATGCACAGATTAGTGGCAAGGAGGCATTTTCTCCTGTCGAAGGCAGGTAATAAGCCTTCAAAGTGTTTTTTACTGAGAAGACGGATGTCAGTAAGAGCAGCTGGTGCTAACGCCAGCTAAACTTTCATCGTTTTTGCCCTTTCCTTTTCCTTTAGGAGGAGGGACTGTTAGTATGAGCATGCAGTAACATTCCTCTTAAATGCCCTCTTTCAGTATTAGAGGCGCCTTCCTTTGACTGATCAACATTTTCAGCCTCCCTTTGAGAGTCATAAGTGTGTGTGATTCTTGGAAAATTCAGTTAGAAACCTTAATAACCTGCCAGAGACTGTGACTAGAAATGAGCAATGGCCATTGGAAGGATACAGTAAGAGCTGATTGCGTCTTCCCAGATCACCTGGCTTGGGACCTTTTCACCCTAAACTGAGTTCACAATGGGGCCAACAACCCCATCACAGTCCAGAGAAAACCCTCGGCAAGGCCATGGTCCAGCTGATGTGCTACAGCCTGGGGAGAGAGATTCCATTTTCATCATCCCTACCCTTCTTCTGCCTTCTCCAGCATGGAAGTGTTAGTATTGGACAACTCAGCCTTAGTATCACTGAATTCTTTCATTGTTCTTAACCTAAACCCAGGCCCCAAATTCAGCTATATCTCTAGGCACCAACAGCAAATTGAGACAAATCCACCAAATAGCTTCAAACTGAAACATGTGCTTAGGTGTTATTTTTTTTAAGCTGGTATTCTGCTTTACAGGATCATACCAGAGAGCAACAAAAGCTCTGCCCAGGAGCATGTGCTTCATAGCCAGCTCAGCTGGCTGCAGAGACCAACACCAGCTATCGTGCTAGTTTATTCTCTTCTATTTCCTCTCTTTTTATTATATTTGAACTGAAAGTTACTCCAAATCAAACCACTGACAGGGAGATGAGGCACAGTGGGTGTGTGCTAAGCAAACCTATATTACACTGAAACCCTCACTGGAGTCATTGCTGTTTTCCGGGTCGTGGGGTACTGCACCAGCATCCTGGTCCCCAGCAGAGATGCCATTAAGAAATACTATTTCTTCAAATATCCAAGTTTTAAAGTTATCCAGTGCCTTGGGAAGGAGACTTTTTTTTCTCCCTCTTTTGCTTTAAAGCAAGTACAGGGCGAGGTTATATGACTAGTTGGAATCAATGCAGGTTCTCAATGATGCATGAAATGAAATATTGCTGTCCAGTGCACAGTGACTATTCAGAGTTCTGCTCTATGATAGGTACATCCTGTGCTGCTCTGACAGGGCAGAAACGCCCCCCACAGCAGCTGCAGCTCTGCCCTGCACCCCAGCCTGGATTTTGTGTCAGATGAGTTGCCATCTTCTGCTGCTACACTCTCTTCTCCAGGCTCATACATCTGGCAGCCAGTTAAGTTCCTTTAGCCAAAGGGTAAATAGAAAGCATTTTCCATGTCATGGTTCCTGCTTTGGGAAACAAAAAAAAAGTCATGGACCTTACAGAATTTCTAAACAACCACATATTGTCTGGGACCTCTGAAATTCAGGCCTGATTATTTGTATATGGTAGTCCAGCTTTTTGCACTTCTAATAACTGTGAAAACATGGCCTGTTGAAGCTGGACCAAGATGAATTAAAGCACTGTTCAGTCAGGGCAAACACATCTGTAGCTCAAATACTGAGTTTCTGAAAGCTTTCTCACATCAGAAGCGAGAAGCAGCATGGAAAAGATGGAGTACTTACTACTCTTGTGGAGATGATTTTGGTATAAGAGAGAGAAGAATTAAATAAACAAATGAGAAGAGAAAGGTGTAGGTTTCCCTTCAGCAGAGTCCCATCTCCAGTGTAATTTCCTGTTTCCTAAAAGAGTGGACGCAAGCAGTCAGGGAAGACAAGCTTTTCAAGACGTAGTACCAAAACCAATGCCCTTATCTGGTGCAGGTTGCTGTGTTGTTTTAGATTTGTAACCTGTGCATGGCCAGATGGCTCTGAAACTCTGCAGTCAATCCTAAAATGAAGACAGGGTGTTCAGAGGGAATCCACATAAATTTCAGAAAGAAGAGTTATTGCCCTTTTGCCTGGGGTGTAACAAGGCAGACTGGGGCAGCTGCAGCAGAAATCTCTGCCTGCACATCTTTGCCTTGATTTTGTGGGCATCAGCTGCTTAGGGCAGCCAGGCAGGACTGAGTCAGGCCTGGGAGGAGCAGGTGTGGGGCAGGCAGTGGGACAGGCATGGGGCAGGCAGAGGCGTGGAGCACTGGCAGCTGCTGCCTTCAGCTCTCTCTTTCCCAAAGCAGCAGGGATGCTCCATCTGACAAACCCTTTGAACAGTCAGTGGTACAGCACCTAATGAAATAGGGGAACCTGTTCCTGGTGCCTTTCATTTCTAATGGTACACACAGATTTCCATATTCCTCCTGTTTCTGTTGATAAATAATCTGGATGTTCCTTCTCGTTGCTTTTATCCAGACACAAAGGACAGTGCAAGCTACCTGTTGTGCCTCATCTTTTCTCCTGATCGGCTCTATTTAAAATGAAAATCTAGCCGGAGAAAGGACACCAAGGGCTGGTTGTTCAGTATTCCCTCTGTGCTTAGATGATTACATCAGGGAAGAAAAAAAGAGGGATAGCAAAACCAAACAGTAGGAAGCCAGGATCCAACAGTAGGAGAGAAGAAACCTTTTTATCTTCCAACTATTGCAGAAAGTCAGAAGAGGATCTGTTAGTGAATTGCAATTTGTTCTCTCCTGTCCTTTGTCCAGGGAGGACTGTAGTGTTACTACCTCATTTTCGAGTATTTCAGCCAGTCTGTGCTAATTTTCCACGCCTTCCTCCCCACCCCCACCAGGTCCTGTTCCTACCCACCTGACTTCAGCTTTATCTTCATCTTTTAAAGCAGCTTGAATCACCATCCCAGACCCATCAGATTTATGGTTAAGATTAAAGCTTTGGCAAGCTTCTGTCACTATGTTGCCCATTACCATGGTACAATATAATGTAATTAATGTTTTTATGTTTAAGGGAGAGGAGGCACATATTCCTCAGCTGCTGATGAACAGATTTATAGGTAACACATCTGAGTCAGTGCCCATGTTTAGACGTAAGCCTGACAGACCACTAATAATTTTCTAAGGGCTGTGCACCACTGCCCTGCTTCCCTGGATTTGCAAGCAGGACTGTGCTGGGATGCCATAGTGAGATGATAGATTTCCGGTGACACAAGGGGAGGAAGCAAAACATCAGTAAATGTTGCAGCATATCTATCTCTTCATAAGCAGATGTTCTTGCTTAACACGTACCATTGAGCTGGAGCACACCATGTGCCTTCTTAAAGAGTAACCCAGCCTGCTCAGGGTAGGCAGCTTGCAAAGGCACCCGAGCCAGCCTCTCTTCTGACCTCAAAAATTCAAGCCCTATTTCCAGCAAAATCCTCTGCATGGAATAGGGGAAGCAGTCCCATCCACAGCCACCCAAGAGAACTGAGCTTGTAACTTAGAGAGACCTTTCCCATCCCTTGTTGTCATTGCCATTTTGACTGCACTCAGCTGAGGGGAACAAGTGCTGGAATGGTGATGAGTGGCACCAGTGACCCCTGGCAGACAGGCAGGGCACACAGCTATGGATAACCAACCCTCCATCTGCCTCGTCAGGATGTTCCAGATGTCCACCAGAGCACTGCCGAATGCCTTTGTTACAAGGTAAGGGGTGGAGGGTGTTTAACCACCACCAGTTTTCACAGCATTTCTCAGACCTGCACTGACCTGACCAAGGTGAGGCTCAGCAGTGGCCCGGGCCAGCCACTGTCACACCTCCCTGCTCGACAGGGAATAGAATGGAAAAGTTCATGGCTCAAGATGAAGAAGGAAGATCCCTTCCCAGCTACCATCCCAGGCAAAGCAGACTTCACTTGGGGAAGATTAATTTAATTACCTGCCAAGTAAAAATAGAGCAGGATTGTGAGAAACAAAGAAAAACTAACACACACACCCCATAAACCCCCTTCCTCACTGAGCCCAACTTCACTCCTTAATCCCGGACCCCTCTTCCTCCTGTGCCCCTGCCCTGCTCGGCTCTGCTGCCCCTCCTGCTGCCCATTCCATTGTGCCCCAGCGAGGGGCTCCTCAGGGACACCCGGACACCCGCCCTGGCCAGGCCCAGGGGTGGTATGAACACGTGTGAGACCCACAGACAGGTAAGTATGAGAAACAAACATCTTGCAACAAAGCGTGGAGCTTCCATCTCGTTTTCAAAAGTCAAGTTTTCCTTTAGATTTTTGGGGTTTTATGACCTCAAATAAAGGGAATCAGTAACCTGGAACTTCCTCTCCCTTCCAGCTCTGTTCCTAGGGGAGAGGGTATGGATAAAAGGGGAAGATTCAAGGTCCCAGCCCACTGTCCTGGACACCAGAAAAAAGAATTTTTCTTCTTTTGAAAAGTGCAAGAGTAAGCTCTCCTTTAGGGATTTAATTAGCCCGAAAAATGTGAGTTTTCTCCTATACTTATAGGAGGGGCTGCTTATGCATTTTGGTGAGTCATGCTCTACTTCCAAGCACAGGCTCTCTTCCAGAGCCCACTGTATTCAATCTACTGACTACTGACTTAATGGCATTAAGAAAAAATAACGCAGTTTAAGAAAATCTTTGCACAGAGCAGATTTGTTAACCTATACTAAAGACCATTCTGGGCACTCTCATTCAGAATTAAAGTGGTTTTAATTCAAGTTAGTGTTTGAGTTAAATCTAAATTAAATTTGAATTTAAATCATTAAATCTGTGCGGGGATTTAATGCAGTTTACATAATCAATTTTAGGTTCATACCCTTCATTAATTTGGATGACTATCATCCAGTCTTTGCTTACTTAAAAATAGTTCTAATGCATTTATTAATATTATACTCTTTAAACTGGGTTATTCTTGAAGAAACAGGGAGTTTGAGCTTTCTTTGAAGTTTCACAAAATGAGAGTATCTTGCTGAAGAAAGTCATTTTGTTCTCATACACATTAAGGGCAGGGAGGGCTTTTAATTCCACTTAAAGAGCTTCTGTGTTGTCACAACCAGTAAAACAGGCACAAGGAGCAGGGCTCTTCCCTCGTTAGCAGCAGCAGGGGAGCCCAGGCTTGTGCTGCACCCACAGTGGACATCCCCAGCCCAAGGACCAAACACGGCAGTGTGCACCAGGGTGGGCAAACAGCACATCTGCCACCCCCTGCAGCAACCTCCAGACCAGAATGAGGGGTGTGTGTGGGCGCTGGGGATCCCCCTTTGCCACAGTTTGTCTTTGTGTCATGTTTTCACCCCAGCCAGCAGCAAAGAACCACCCTGCCCCTCCCTCACTGCCCCAGCAGCAGGACTGAGCAGAGAATGGGAAGAGTAAAAATGAGAAAGCTCATGGGTTGAGATAAAGAAGGTAAATCAAAATCCACATGTGCAAGCAAAGCAAAACAAGGAATTCATTCCCTATTTCACAGGTGTTCAGCCATCCCAGGAAAGCGGGGCTGTGTCACAGGTTTGGGAGGACAAACAGCATCCCCCTGAATGTCCCCCCTTCCTCCTTCTTCCTCAGCTTTGTACACTGAGTATGATGCCATATAGTCTGGAATGATCCCTGGCCATCCTGTGTGCCCTCCCAAGTTCTTGTGCACCCTCGGCCTCCTCACTGGGGTGGGGGGAGAAGCAGAAAAGGCCTCGATGCTGTGTAAGCACTGCTCAGCAGAAACAAAAACATCTCTACAGTATCAATTCTGCTTTGAGGGCAGATCCAAAACACAGCCCCTCACAAGCTACTGTGAAGAAAACTGACTCTACCCCAGACAAACCCAGCACACTTTGGAAAATGCAGCCTTTGGTGAAGAGTCCCTGCATTTTCCCCTTCTCCATGAAGTGCCAGCCTTTTGTGATTAAACTCCCACCTGTCACTAGATTTCAGAGGAATGCAGAGTGGATTCATTTTACAGTATCAGAACCAGCTGCTCACAAAAATAGCTTTCGCTCTCCCAAGGTCTAGTAATCATTTCCGGAGACAAGCAGAGGATATCTCAGCTGACAACGGAGAGCACAAATGTTGACACAAATATGAATCTGAATTTTCTGACAGTAGCTGATTGTGTTGCTTCAGAAGGTTTAACAGACATGCCACTCAGCCAGCAAGGCTCTGTTTAATGCTTCACTTTAAGTATTTGTATGATCTTTGGGGTTGTCAGTTCTGGGAATTGCAGTGCTTTGAGAGCCGTTGTAGCAATCTCCCTGTGTGTTACACCTGTTAGAATACAATGCCTGCTTCCTTCTCAGGCTGGGCTGCTGCTAATCTGGAATCCTGTGGCATCTACGTGCAAGAGTGCTGCTAAATTTTTTCATGCTTTCCATGCTTTATAGCAGCTAATTTTCACTGAGGCCACGTGCCCATGACACCAGCCAGGTGTGTGCAAATGCAGCAGGTGTGTCACAGGAGCATGTGTCTGTCCACAGCCTCTGGGGCTTCATCTCACATTGCTCGTGCCTGGTCTGTGTTCCTTCTAATTTTCAACTGACCAGGGAAATCTAGTTCCAAAGAGTTCAGTCAACATTGGAATGTTTCAATATAGTGGGTTTTGTCCTTCCAAAAATATTTCTCATGAATTCGCAGATAGTCCCCTCTAATTAGAATTTGGGGAAACTAGAACATTTGGATGAAGGCTGGCCTGTTCCTAGGAGAACTGAACCGCTGTGTTATAGCAAGCTGCATTTGTATATTGCTTGCTTCTGGGGATCTGAAATTTCATGGGAATGCACTGAAAATTATTAAAAATAAAACTTTGTATCTGCTCTATGTGTTCAGCATTAATGTTGTCTTTCATTGTCTTCTAATAGCGATAATTAGGTGTTGCATTACTCTTGGGTATGTCTTTGTAGCACCCCTGGGAGGGCTTTTATGCACAAGATAAATACTAAATACTGTATACACGAAACTAAACTTTGTTGAGATAAAGCCTCTGTTGGTTTCATATTTATGACGTTCACTTTCACCTTCTTCTTCCAGACCCACAAGACTCTCTTAAAATTTCCCTTTATCAGCTTTTTCTTATTCCTTCTACATCCAAGGTGCTGCTTATCTCAGACCTTTCATTATGCTCCAGCATCATCTTCACCACAGAATGAGAGGCAAACTCTCCTCACAGTAATTATAGCAGCATTTTAAGTACCAAACAGTGAGAGGTGTGAAAACTGATTTGGGGACAGACTGGGCCATCTCTGTATGGATGAACATCTTCTTCCACCAGCAGTCCTTGTGGTCAATAGTGCTCTTTGCTGCGGACAAAAAATAGAAGTTTGGCTGTATGTAATAATCATAATTACAATGATGTTGATGATGATGGAAATAAAATAAGAAATAGAAGAAGAAGAAGAAGGTAGGCCAATAGTGATGGATATCTGCAAATTCTCAGCATTTCTGGACACTGAGAAATTTTCTTAGCCTAACTTGTGGTTTCCAGTTTAAAACTCCTGGCTGTTCTGTGGCAATCTGAATTCCTCACATGTACCTACACAGACACAGTGTGATAAAAGGCTCCACACTGAGTGACTGTTCAGTTCTTCTCCTGCCCAGAGTGGTGGACATAGGGAAGCCAAGTAGATAGTTAATGTTTAGTGAAGCTGAGAGAAATGCTTTAAGAATATTGCTGTCATATGAACCTATTTTAGAAATGTTTGCTATGATTCCTAGATGTTTTAGAATGGGTCATGTATTCCTACTTTTAGGGTTTACAGTATTCTAGACAAAACTAGGTGCAGCAGTCAGGTACAATAAGAAGGCACCCTGGAGCTCCAGGAAAGCATCCATCTGATCTGAAGGTCTTGACTACAGGGATATAGGGATACAAATCCTAACCTGCAACAATAGAAAAATGGAGAAAGTCATGATAAAAATAAAGCTGTAGCAATAATTGTCTGAGGTGACTTGTGAAAGTGAGCCCTCAGCATTCAAACCTCCCGTGATACAGCACATGGCTTGCTGGATGCTATTTATTTAGCATTATTACTGCAGCTATTGTTGTAACATGGAAGTCTCGAGCTGAGTGACCACCTGCTGTTCGTGTTGATGCTCAATTTGCAAACAGTCAAGTACCATTTGGTTTGTGCCAGCTTGCTGCATTACTTCAGCCATAAAAGATATTGTGTAACCTAACAGCAGCTTTTTAACTGAAAATAGGTGTTCTGCTTATATCCAGTGGAAAACTGGTATTTAATGATTACAATACAATGTATTCAGATTCTTTCAGCTGCTTCAAGCTGTAAGAACAGCTTTTTCAGCTGCAACAAATGGGGCAAACCTCCTTAAAGAAAAATTTAGTAACAGCAGCAAACTGAGAGACAAGACAACTGGCCAAATTTACTGCTGCCATAGCACTGCAAAAGGCTGCCTTGTGTGACCTTGGGCAAGCCTTCACATGTGGCTTTAGAAAGGTTAAGGATTTAAAACCCCTCCTGAACTTACTAGCAGGCCCCACGTCTAAGCACCTATGAAAATCAGAGCCTTTAATCTTCACCATTTGTCATTCTGATACCACAAAAGTCTAAAAGGGATCTTTTGCTTTGCCCTCATAGAGCCAGACTGGGCCTTCGCTTACAGGGTCCAGTCTGAATTCCAATGGTTTTATTTTTCTTATTATGACAGATCACCTGTCCAGAAAGAGGTCAGTAAATGTAGTTACCTGAGAAAGGAAGTGTGATCTTCTGTTTACAGGGAAAAGCTGACAGAGCTCTTGGGAGCTGCTATTATATCACGTTATGGCTTTGGGCAAGAGGCTTTACCTCTGTCTTTCATCCAACCTACCTGCAACATTTCCATGCCCCGAGGTATGGTGATACTTCATTGTTATTTATAAAATGACCGGGGATCGCTGGAGACTTAACCATCTCAAAATTAAACCCACAATCATTTGCAGTGAAGGTGCAGAAGAAGGCATCTGTGTCTGGGCAGGCAGAAAAGCTGTTCAGTCAGGTCCCTGTGGCCACCGCTTGGGCACAGAACGTGTTAAACTGCAGCAGCAGAGACATTCCTTATTCATTAACAGCCTCATTGTGTGATGAAAGGAAAGGCAAACTCTGCCACCATTTTGCTGATGTTCAGGATTTCATACACATAATAAATTACATGTGAATGTTGTTGCCATGCATCCATCCCAGAATTCAGCCCCTGGGGGTCTCAGTCATGCTGTTCTCCTGTAGCTGGGAATATCAATGCACTGAAACAATGAGCTAAATTTCCATGTGTCTCATCAGTGCAGGTTATGAAGAACACCAAAGGAGAGTGAAGGAATGTGGCCCTCGCTCCCCACATGACCTGGGGAGAAGGTTCCTGACCTCATCACCTCGTGTAATAAACACCATGCAGGTGGGGAGCTGTGGCAGAGCCTTGAGCAATACGAAGCCCCACAGAATGAGATACATGCAACTTTCATAAAGATTTCTGTGTGGGTAGTTTTTGGATTTGATAAGAAGAAAGGAGGAGGTTGTGTGCCCAGTCAGGAGGTCGGGGCTGGCAGCACCAAGCCTTTTCTCACAGCACCCTCATATGCTCTCAGCAGAAGATGCTCTGTGTCACAGGGGGAGTGCTGTGTCTTTCAGCAACGCTGTAACTTGTTGAAAGAACTAATTTAAATTAAATAGAACAGCCAGTACATATTAATTAAGTATCAATTGATTCTTAAAAGAGTACTTATTGAGGGTTCTCAAGTTGGGAAGGGATAAATCTGGTTGTCATGTAATTAATTCAGAATGACATAGGCAACAAATGCATATTACATATTTTTCCTCTGAATATTAACTTGTAAAGAATGTTTACATATTCAATTAACATTTAACAAGATAACCTTATACCACATTAATTAGTATCTGCTAATTAAAAATGTACCAAGATTAATATAGACATTAGGCAAGTCAACTGTATAACTGCTTATTGCATAAGGAGAAATCAAAATGAAATATCTGGAAGAGCTCTTGGAGAGAAAATATGTGAGAATCTAGACCTTTTATGTCCCTGCCAATGACTCTGGAAACCAGCATCCAGCCAAGGTAAGCAAGGAATGGTGGAGTTTATTTTTCCTTATGTGCATAATTAATGAAGTCCTTTCTGGCCACATCTCATCCCAGTGCTGTTTGGTCCAGGTTTTGAAAGCTTTATGAAACTAGATTGGGTGCTTCTCTTTGGTTTTGGAGGATCAAAAACTCGGGATTTTGAGAGATATGCAAAAAAGGTATAAAAAACAGTAAATAAAAAGTTAAATAGTGGCTTGACTCCTTCAGAAGATCACTACTGCACACATCTGCCCAGCCCTGTGTACGCAGTGATGGATCCTCCACGCAGGCTGTAATAAACCAAACGCCCGGTGAACAATAAAAGGAAAATGAGTTGTTGTCACCATGTTTTAAAGGGCAGAAACAGTTCTTACCCATCAAAATAAGACATTAGATAATACTTGTGTTTGTGCCTATTTCAATGAGTTTAGCATCTGACCTCGTGTTTTGGCACCGGTGAAGAATTATAGGAGGTCATTCTCTGAGGCATTCTGCCTTGCCTTTACCAGTAATTGCAGCTAACTGGAACATCAAGCCTGTTTCAATTCTAAAATGGGCTGTGGTATTCTGAAACATTGTAAATTGGCCTATTTTTAAATGAATTAACTCTGAAAAGCAAAGCAGAACTAGAAAAAAAAATCACCTCTCTTGCACATAACAGACCTCCTGCTTTCAAAAGACCACATAGCAGCAGTGCAGCTTCCAGCTAGCACACAGATGGGAATAGTTCCTATGAGGATATTTCAGTGTGCCAGAAACCTTTGAAAAATGTCTTAAACTCATCACTTTAACAGTCAGCTGCATGGGGTTTATTTCTGGGTGTGTATCTGCACACATGCATGTGTACTGACACACACATGCACCTCCAGATCTTTTGGCATGGTCACTGTTTCCAAACTGCAGCACTGATTAAAGTGCTTTGAGATATAACTGGTCTCTTTAATGCGACTGTAGAGCCATTTACATTCAAACATTCCCATATTCGGTTTTCATCTGAGTTTAATCATAATATGGATTTAATTTAATCTCAGGTGTAACAGTGAAAGGGAGTGGGGAAAGATGCCACAGAAAGTGCAAGGAACCAGGATGAGAACAGGACAGGAGGTGGAAGGTGTGTGCAAAAATAATGGGAAAAGCTGAAAATAGAAAGTGATTCTGCAGAGTTTGAGTGATCAGCAGAAAGACAAGGAGGACATGGGAGGGAAAGACAGACATCATGTTCTTGTAGTGGAACTGACTGTGCTAATACCCCTGTGAAGCCTCTCAGCATGCCCCTCGTAAATGAGATGTTTTCAGAAGCCTGAGAAGATTCAGACAGAGCTGACAGCCTCTGCAGTCAGAAAAAAACCTCTGGGTGTAGTCTGTGGCCCCTCTCTGCTGCCTGCTGCTCCCTGAATCTTACAGGAAAGCACAGTCCTCCTCAAAAGCCTTTCCTGAGCTATAGGGACCTGGGAAGAAATCTGAGGATTCCCAGCACACATGTACTGCTGAAGAAACCTCTCAGCCATTCCGCTGCCATATTTTCAGCTGTGTTAATAAGCGAGCCACCAGATCAGTTCCAGCTCAATGAAATGCAAGCAGCTGGGTTAAACAGCAGTGTCAGGCTGGAGAAATGTAACCAGATGTTGGAAAGTTACAGAGCAGTGCTGAGCCCAGAGAATGAACAAAGGCTGCTCGTCAGTAGCTCTGGAAAGGAAGAGATTAATGCTGTCACTTGGAAGGACTTCACTAACAGAACCATCATTCTCCAGTAAATAGCATGGACCAGCAGGCTTGGCTGGGGTTAGAGCAGCACCAACATTTCTGCAGGGCCAAGCATCATCTGCTTGTTTTCTAACAGTAGAGAAAAATTACTTGAAAGAACATGAAGAGCTAAACCACAAGCTGAAATTAGAAACAGACTCCAGATGAAACCATAGCAGTGCAGTAAGTGTGATAAGGAAGCAAAAGCTCAGTGATTCCATACAAACTCTGACAAAAGTGCTTTCATAAAAGGTGAAGGCGTGATTTGGGAAATCCCATCCTGGAGGCAGTTAGTGGAAAGGACATTCTTTTTAAGGTTTCACTATGGATTATGTGGCTGTCTGAGATGAACATGACAGTGGGCATGCTAGACCTCTAGCCAGAAGAAAACAATTTTTCACTTCTCTAATTGAGGAAGAGGAAAATATACAAAGTATGCCTTGGCCTTTCCCTTCAGGAGCTGCTAAATCCTGATTATACATTTGTAAGCATTGCATATATTATTTCAATGATACTAATATTATTATATCAATGCAGTTTGTGACTGTTACCTAGGACTGATATGTAGGATGAGATTCTAGAGCTCAGAACTCCAAAAGCAAAATAATTTTTTTTGAGAAGAAGAATACAGATAAATAGCTTAATCTGAGGTGTTTTCAGGCCTCCTGAGGTTTTACCAGCTTCTTGTAAGACCAGTTTTGTCCTTCACCAAACTCATTGCAAAATTCAGCTTTTAACTGGGTGACAGTCTTCTCATGGACCTTCCAAAGTATGCAGTAGTTCAGTGGTCAGTAATGTAGGAATTAATTTAACAGATTTTCCGTTTCTAAAAGACTGCTTCAAAACCATGGAAATCACTGTGTTCTCCTTTGTGGGCTTAACCTCCTATTTGGAAAATGCAAGGAGGCAACAGCATCTACACTGCTGAATTCTGTTCCTAGATCTAGGAGAGAAATATTGGTTTACATGTGAAAGAAACTCTCACATAACTGGGCAGGGGCATTGCAGTGGAGAAGAATGTTAGCTTTTGGAGCGTTGCTGAATGTTTTTTTACAACTGAGCCTGGTCTGAGAACTGATCACCTCAAAAAACTTCAGTGTTCTTTACAGCTTCTGAATTAAACTACTTTTATTTTCCTTGGGGTGTTCTTGTTCTCTGTATTTCAGTGTGAAACATGATCCTGGAGTTTTTGGGTGTGTTATTATTCCAATAATTTCAGGCAGTGAACTGAGGTAACAAGATCATTTACTAGTCTTTTTTTCTGTTTTAACACATGCTGCTTATTTGAGTTTCTTGGTCTTTGGATGCCACTTCCCCCATCTGAAGAAAAGATATAATGATAGCTATTCCAGATGAGTCATCAAGAATAGTTATGCTCATGATTGTAAAATTCTTTACAGACACTGAGTGTCTTGGCTTATAAAACCCTTTCTTATTATTAGATGTTCTGCTATCCTTTTTTCCAGAAATAAACATGAACATTTTAAAACAAAGAGGGTGAGCTGCTACTCATTTTTAAAGCATAATGTATGTACATAATCTGCTAGATTCCTCATTTCTCAGCTGATCTATCCACTTTCTTATACTCCTACCAACCAAAAAAATGGCATGATAACAGATTTTCAATTGTATCTTTACTCAGGGGGAAATTTTAAATGAGAATGTCCCTCAAAACAAGGGCACAAGAAGTAGAGGGGAAAGACAGACAAATAATAACATTTTTCAGTCCTAAAACACCAGCAATTGTTACCTATCAGGTGTTTTTAAACATGGAATAGCTGGGAGGAGCAGGCTGCTGGGGATTTTGAAGATGCTATTACTGCTTTTATGCAACACTGTGTAAATGGAAGCAATCTAAGATTACAGGTTAAATTACGTGTGTTCCAGTGTTTTCCCCCAGAACTTACAGTAGATGTGTGGTCTCTCACACCTCAGCACAGGGCAGGATGACTCCTATTTGGAAGCATGATAGCTGTGGTCCCAGAGACAATAGTTATTCGCTATTTATTGTTACAGATGGCTGCATTACCACAGGGATTTAAGGACATTTAGCACAACACATGCACTCCATAACTGAGTAAAGATGCCCTTTTGCAAACACATCTTCCCCTCTCAATGCCGCCTGGAGCACTGAAACTTCCAACCATTGCCTTCTCCGTGAGTGCTGGCACCAGTTCCAGGGAGGCAGATAATTCCAGAGACCTGTCATTTCCTTCTCCAGCTGCCATCTCACCTCCCAGGCTCCTAAGGGCCCTGTCACCCTTAATCACAGCTCCCTCGGTGATGGAAACCACAGGTGAGGAACCAGACAGGTTCCAGACTTGCCCACAGCAGAGTTCTCTCACTTTATTCCCTGGGAAAAGGATGGGGGAAAAGTGGGGAGACAAGGGCGAAACTGCAGATGTACTACAATAGGCAGCTACACTAAAAGCAAGTGAGCATGAATAACCCTCCTGCTGGATTTTCTTCCTCATTAATTTGTTTCTCCATGTGGAGTTCAGGTATACTCACACTCCAGGCAAGGATCGTGGTGTCATAAGGATTGGGCTGAATTGAGTACCTGACTTTGCAAGACTGAGAAATGGATTTTGATTCAACGACCTCCAAGCCTACATATGCCAGTTCCATTCAGGCCAACAAGAGCAAAACTCTGATTTACCTTTGTGGAGCCTGAATTCCCATTTATTCTTCAGGTTTTCAGGTGCTCACCTTACATTAAAACTTTTCTTCCATTTAGGTATCTCCATGGAAACAAAAATAAAGTCCAGAAGCCAGTGTTAGGACAGTGCTGGCCAGACTCTTCTATATACATCCAATACATTAAATATTTGGCAAATACGGCTGTGCTGACGATGTTAAGCCTTTTTGCGAAATCTAGGCATCAATAATAATTCATTACTTCTAAATTAGGACTTAATCTACTGTACACATATTGGGACAGTTACATGATCCTGAGAAGATAAAATAAGATTTTGTAGAGGCTAGGGTCAGTGAATAAAGAATTCCTTCAAATTTTGCAGAGTGGAGCTTGGACGGGCTAGAAGTTACATTAATCATTTTTCAGGTTCACAGTTTTGGCATCACATCTCAAATGTTTTACTTTAATCAGCTCCAGCATTCAATGAAGGACTCTGCAGACACAGCAAACTTCACCCAATTGCTATTCAAAATAATATTCAGCCCAAGTCTGCTTAGGATTCAGACCTCAGTCCCACGCTATGATTTGTGCTAGGAATTGAGTACTATTTCCAGGGTCTAATCTTACAACAGGAAAAGCTAAGATAGAGAGTGATACCCTTCTTCGAATGTCACTCTAAACCATTTTTCCCTGCTGTCATATCAAAAAAAAAAAAGAAAAAAGGCACGTTCTGGAGAATAGTTTGCCTAATTTAACAAAAACTATAAGAAAATGCTCCCACCCCAGGATTATGTGAATTTGCTGAAAATACACCATGCTTGTGAACAACTTGATAAAGACTCCTGTTACCTTCAGTGGTCTTTGGATCTGATGCTGAGGCAGCATAAATAGATCAGTATATGGAGGAAGGTTTAACCGTGCACCATCAGTTTCATAGCACCTTTAAACCAGTATTTACCATAGCTAGCATCAAGTGATTCGCTGCTTAAAATGCTCGCAAACACACTATTGACAAACCTACAGTTTGCCTTCCATTTCCAAATTCTGGATGGGTATTTTTGGCATGTCTACTCCCTGTCCTTTTTTTAAAATACATGTTGACACTTAACTTTTTCAGCACAGAATGTACATTGACAGAGCCATCAAGACAGCAAACATTAAACATAAAACAACAAGAAAAAGCTCTAAATAATACAAAGCTGGACCTACAAGCATGTGTGCTGAAGAGCTTTAGGTAACTGGGTCTGCAAAGAGATCCTCAAGCTTCCATTTGGGCTCATATAGTAAACAAAACAAAACCAAGTCTTGCAATTATGGAGACAACAACAATTTACAGTGTCAGGTAAGGGCCAGATTCGGCTTCTTTGGCTCCAGCCATCCAGTAGGTTGTTAGGCACACAAAGAACTTGAAGCTATTCAGAGCTGCCTTGCTAAAAACTTCACCAGCAAAGCCTCTGTGAAGATTCTTGTCCCATAAAATCAGGTATTACTGATTTAAATGCTAATTCTCAGCTCAGCCAACGGACAAGGCAAAGCATAGCCCTTCCCTAGCCCAGAATGGACTTGCAGTCAGTCAGGCTCAGGAGCCAGAGGGCACCAGGACTTTATTATGCAGCATCTGTGGCTCCCCAAGGCCCCACTTTCTCTGCCAAGGCTTTTGCTTGAGAGGAGAATCTGGCCTGTGGTTTTTGTCAGATTTGTTTCATCTGTTATTTGTGGGGAAGAAAACAGCTGCAAGTCAAGAGTACTCAGGGCAGTGCAACAGCAGGGCTCACCCCAGCCAGTGCTGCTGCCGTGAGGGGGACAGCAGGACAGCTGAGATGCCACCTCCTTCGGCAGCACAGGAGGAGCACCCCACATCACAACAACAGTTGCGGGCAAAGGTAAAGCTATTTTCTCACAATGCCTGAAGAAGGATGGACATTTTCAATCCTCTGCCTTCAGTTCTAGACTTTGGTTCACTTCTGTGTTCTTTCACTCCTTCACTCAGCTCAGCAATCTTGAGGCAACCATTTTGATTGCCAAGCCACGTGTGTTTTCTCTTTTATAGATCATCCCTGTCTCAGTAGGATGCAGTGTTAGAGCCCAGCCATTTGCTGCAAGAAAGGGTTTCCTTCCCTCTGGCAGTATGATCTCCTCTCATGTTTGTGGATCTGGGCTTATGAAATAAACATTGGGTTCATAACCCCAGAAACAAAACTCCTTGTTCTTGTGCTGCATGAGGAATTCTGGCCCAATTTTAGGCCTCTCAAAGGATTAAGATTATGGCTGGAGGTTGCGGGATAATTTCTTTTTGGAATTTTCTTCATTTCTGTGACACAGGGTCTACAGCAGCACTCAGGTTGAGCATGCAGAAGCTCAGCTTCTTCACAGAGCCAGAGAGGTACAGGAATTTCTGTGTCAGTGCAGGCATTCCCAGGGTGGGAATTGCCAGGGCTCAGCATTACAAAGTTGGCTCTGAGTCCTGCTACCTTTAGTGGGGTCCAAAGGAAGGAAAGCAGAATGCTTTTCTCAGGTTTTATCTCCTCTGAAGACTGGAGATGCGGGAAAGCATCTGTGAAATAACTGTAATCATCACAAATCGGGGTAGCAGTATCAAGAAAAATGCAGTGGCATGGGAGTCATCACACACCGCAGAAGCCTGGCAGGAACACAGCTACTCCACACTGAAGTGTGTCCCGCAGCTGGGTGGCTGGAACTGGAGTTAGATAAGTAAACCTGGCTTAAGAATGTACACACAGCACCTCGGTATCACCTGCAGATGAAGTGTGGCTTCCTCCTTATGATTCCAGGTCCATGGACTGCCAGCCTGTCACAATCCGCTAAGACAAGCGGGAGTCGTGATGGGTCGTTAACCGATCTCAGAGCGCAAAAGAAACACAAACGGGGAATTTTAACTTTAATCAAAAACAGTGCACTTTAATGAGTGCCAACAACACGATTATGCGATAGGAGAGAGAGAGAGAGATAAAGAAATAAAGGATAGAGAGAAAAAAGGGGGGGAGGGTTAATAGCTACCAACGGCAGGGCGGAATCCTTGTGGTCCAGCCAATAGATCCGTCTTCTTTCTGTGGGGAGTACTCATAGGGGTCTTTTCAGAGAGGCCCTTTACAGTCTTTTCAAAAGCGAGGGGCAGCTGGCCAAAAGGTGAGGAAATCTTTTCAAAAGCGAGGGACAGCTAGCCAAGAGGTGGGGGAATAGGACCCATTGTTTTTGGGGTAATGGTGCAGGGCAGGTGCACAGGACATTCTTTCTCGCTCTAGTACAGCCCTTCCCGCCTAGGCAGCAAGGAAACAGCACCAGAGCAACCAGTTCAGCGTGCATTCCTGCAGGCACTTGGCAGACATCCCACCTCAGTCTGGCTAGAACTCCTGTACCCTCTTTCCCTCTTTGGGTTTTTTTAGCATCTTTCAGTCTCTGTCCTCGTCGATGATCGTGAGGCAGACAAGGAATCTTCGGACCGTCTCTTACACAGCCATGTGATGAATTTCCCCACCAGCAGCAGTCCAGTCAGGCTGCAGCAGGAGGATCTGGCAAGTGCAGCAGTCACTGGTGGCTGGAAGCACAGTATGAAGACCTATGGTTGGGGAACTCCTGTTTTTAGTGTGTTGAGTGCCACAGAAGGTCTGTATTTAATAAATAATTTTCTGTTAAGTTTATATATATCTTCCATTGTTAATTCCACTTGACATCTTCCCATGGTTTTGTTTTACTTTTTATTTTATCCTTCGGCATCATCTTTTCTACCTTCTGATGGAATTTTATTTACTGGCAGTATAATTTCTGTTGTTTTGTATGAAACTTGGCTAAAAAAGGAATTAAACTTCCCCGTTGCAGTCAGACAATGTGGAAATTGCTGAAAACTTGGAAAAAAGTTGAGAAGAACTGGAAAGATGTCTGTACTTTTAGTGGCAGGTACTGGAAGGAGGTGCTCAGTGCTATGCAGCTTCTGCGACCTGACATAGCTGTTGACAAAGCTTTCTTGGAGAGTCGTGCTTCTAGAAAAACATCTTTCAGCCCCCTGGTTCTACAGTTATGCCAAACTTTCAAGCTCTTTATTTCTAAAATCGCTACGTAACACTCCAAAATCTCCCCTTTTCCTGAAAGGAAGAAATTTTCCAAATCTGAGAAGAACATGATGTTGCTCTTGCAGTTATATCTGAGCACCTCACGCCTTTGGTCTCAGCCCCCACGGTAACATCATGAGGCAGGGCATGGTGGCATTGCTGCAGAACTTGGGCATCAAGACATTCAGTGACCTGTCACATTTCTCGTGGGGCCTGTGGAGAGCTGGCAATTCCCACAGAATCTGTGATCCCTGGCTATAGGGAAAAGGAAAGGAAAGACCACTCTCTTTTTATACCTTTAAGGTAAAAAGATGCATCAGGTCTTTCTGCACAGGCAAAGGAAAAAGAGAAAGAGCATCATGTATGGATAGCCTCCAGTCTGGGGGGGAAAATCCTCCTTGGCTTCATCCCTTGGTTTGTAGCACATTTTCTTCCCTTGATTGAAAAGGCAAATAGACTTCCCAAGTTCTGCTCCCCGCTTGCAGAAGAGAGGCTCTTTGGGGTCTCTTGTGTGGAACAACAGTGACTTGCAGTGGCTGCTCGGGCAAAGCACAGCAGGGCTGGGAGCGCTGTTATTTATCACTGGGGCTGCTTCTCTGCAGAAAATTACATTCTCACATAACAGCCACCAGTAAGTTGGGCTCCCCACGCCTTGATAACACTTCACAAATGAGTTTGGTGAAATGCCAAGTTATGATTATGTGTGTTGCAAACCCTATTTCAAGCACTAATTTATACTGTATGCTTCTCTCTCGTGTAACAGTGCTATTTAGAGGGTAATCATGTTTTAACCTCATTTCCAAATTAGTAGAAAATATTTGTATTGACTTGCAGTGTATGCATGGGTTGCAGTTGACAGTGCAGGCTGAAGTCTCTACATAGAATGAAAGAAAATCTGATGAAAATTACTCAGTCTCTAAATGAGCTGGGGGGGGGGGNCAGTTATTCAGCTTGAGGCAGTTGAGTAGAAACACTGCCATTACAGGTGGTGAAGTACAGAAACGGGTTCTGTTAGTCCTTTGTCAAAAAGATAGTAGCTAAGTAAGATTTTGAGGTTGAACTTGTCATTTTGGAGAGACATGCTGCTTTCTAAGAGTCTTTAGTGTTTTGATGCCTGCCATGTCATCTGGATTCCAAAGGAATCTGCAGTTACAAGGGGATTTACTATGTAAGGGGTTTGTTCTCTGTGGGATTATTTTCTGGACTCCTTGAGGCACCACTCCCCAAGCAAACCCAAGACAACAGGGTTAATCACAGGGTGAGCTGGTCTTTGAAAAGACTAAGGCTCACCTGTATCCAATTCAATTCTCTTCCCAAATGGGTGAGTAAATGGTTCATCAGGCTTTCGCAGATAAAATGGCAGAGTCAGCTTTAGAAGGAGTGGGTGTGGGAGTTACTACTCCAATAAAGAATGCAGGAAGGAATGCTCAGGGAAGGATTGATGAGCTCTAGATGGTGTGTAGGAAGAGGCCCTAGAAGTTAGAGAGGGCAGTTTCATTTATAAGATGGATAGCCCAGTTGTTATGGTGACAGAGGGTCCCCATGCACACTATCATTGCCAAGGAGGAGTAAAAGGTTTCTTTCCTGTTTCTGGTGAACAGGAAAGCAGGAAAGTGAGCCCAAGACAGATTCCGAAGGGCAGATCTGTGTCCAGGAGGGGCTTGGAAGCAGGAGAGTGGTTTTCCTACTGGATAGCTGTAAGGGAAGTGGACTTTGTTCACATTTATATTGCTGATGCTCCTGCTTACCCACACAGAGACCCCTGAGGGGGAATAACAAATCCTGTTTCCAGGGAAGCCAGCCTAGCAGAGCTCCCTGCACAGACTTACAGTCCTGTGTCTCTGCACACTAATGTGACAAGCAAGTAGTCACTAAAGTAGAACACTAAAGACACTGCACTGTCCCTTTTTGTTAGCCAGCCCAGCCAGGAAAGGTGTGGATCAGCTGAATTAGTAACAGCACCTTCCACTTACAGGTTCATCCGTGGCAAGGCACAACAGGCAGGCAGAACACTTCTCCCAGGACATGGTCACCAGTGGTGTTGTTCCCTCTACGGCTGTTTGCAGCTGTTATTTCAGTGATGCCTCGGGACAGCCAGGTACAGCTGCACCAAACTCTCCCTGCTACGAGGTGCTGGGTACCTCAAAGTGACACCAGTGGGTCTGGGTGGTGCATATGGGCAGGGGGCTCCATGACTGAAGGAAAGAGCTGCCACCTGTTCAGCAAAAGGAAACTCGCAGCAGTGAGTGCTGTCACTTGGGTGTTTGCATACATTCTAGCAGGAGCCTAAACAGTGAGTATCTGAGTCTGAATCAAAAAGACAAGATTGAGAATGTCGTGATTTCCACTGGGTGAGAAAGCACCCATTTCTTCCTTCTTTTGTTTGTTCTGTCTATGGATGTTGCTTGACAGTTATAAAATTCTTTTTTATGGTGGGTGTTTTTGTTCGGCTTTTTGGTAGGTTTTTTTGCATAATTAAGTGCTTCAAAGTGGGAACTGTGGCAATAAAAGGTTTATGATGCCAAAGGATTTTCACAGCACTGATGCAGTCAGTTCCAAAAGGCTGTGAAAATAGAGACTCCTCCACAGGGCAATTCAGTTCAGCTTCTCTGTATGCTGCAGGCATTACATAGAACATTAGCTTATAAATATTTGAGAAGGCCAGGTTGGATGGAGAAATGGGTTGGCCCCATCAGCAGCCAGATATGTTGTCCAGAAGCACAAGCCATTAGCAAATGCTCTTCAGCTATTGGCACACAGAGTCCTTTCAACACCTAGGGAGCATTACACCGAGATGATCCCAGCCTTCCATGTCTGCTTTGTCTTTGGCAAAAATGAAACTGGTAAAATTATGAGCCAAAAGCTCCTCAGAGAACTGCGTCCCATCCCTCCAACCCCAACCAAGGTGTTTTTCAGCTACCTTTGAAATGAGGCATACAAGAAGATTACCACCAGGACTAAAGTGCTACTTTTTAATTTTTTCCTGCTCATCAGCTCTGGTCTGCTCCAAATGAAATATTAAACCCAATAACTTAAACCGTTGTGTGAACAGGACCAGGCTGGAGAGATGCTGTGCTGAATAAATGCATGTTAATATCCAAGAGTGATGGGAGGTGACTTGGGAGTAGAAAACATTCGATTGTGACAGCTTGGCCGATAAGCAGTAACTCATTAACTGATGAAAATTTGCCTTCTTACAGTCCCATATCTGTATTTACAAATACTAACTTTAGTGCCTTGTCCTCAGTGTTGATGGAACCTGAAAGGTTCCTGTAAGATCACGAGGATGGGTTTCCTTAGCAAGTAGGCTGAGAAGCTTGGTCACACAGAACAAGATATTTTAACCCGTCAATGCCACTTTAGTTACAGTGGGGTATGGCATTTCTTCCCTCTTCCTTTCCCTCTAATACCTGCAGATTCTCAACCAACTGCTGTTCATCTACCCGGGGACTACAGTCCAGAGATGAAGGAATTATCCCCAAATATTGCTCATCCAGCATGTAACTCTAGCAAGTCAATCCTGTACCAAAGCTAAGAATACTTTTTTACAGGAGATGCTCTACCCTTGTCATTTGGCTTGGGAGAATTACAGCTCTGTCTGAAGAGTCTGTGCAGAGATATAGTCATAGCTCTGGAGTGGATAATGCTGCCACAGTTCCTAGGAAAGAAAGACTGAATCTCATAAATGTGAGAGGTTACATTTGGTCTCTCCTGCTTTGACAGATGTTGCATGGTTTCAAAATTCAGTAATGTTTTGATGTTGCTTAGCTCATACTGGAAGCACAACTTCCTGACATTCTTTGAAAAAAAATTATTGAGAGAGGGTAAAAATTAGGAGCCACAGAAAAATGTAGCATGTTGTTTCCTCCAGAACTTCTCTTAGATTGTCTGGACCAATCCTGAAGTCAGGTTCAATTGTTCAATTCTTAGACGGTCTGTCATATCACGGACATAAGCCATGATATAAAACCATTTTTTTTTTCTTATTGTTTGCATCCTCAAATATTCACTTTGATTAGCTCCAATTTAATAATTTCAACATTTATGCCACAAATGTAATCAAAAAAATCTCCTGGTTGATCTAAATCAAAACATAACCATCACTGGAATGGCTGTATCTCCTAAGAACAGAAGCATAAAAACCTTTAAGAAAGTTTTGTGTTTATTTTATTTTAAAAAGATGATGGTTAACAGCACATTTTCCAACACCTGACATTTTAACTCCAGATGGCCAGCAGCTCGGAGGTGTTGCTGACTGGGATTCAGTAGTTCCTAGATGAGAATCTCTAGGCTTTAAAATACAGTGAGCATGACAGTCTCCTCTTCTCTTCAAACCATACAATAATTAGTACAGAATCACAGAATCGTTTAGGTTGGAATCACGAAGATCATGAAGCCCAATCTCCTTTCATAAAGCCATGGTGGCCGGGCCTGTCTGCACGTCCTGCAAGTGCTGCATGCACGGAAATGAGCGGGTTCTTCCCAAACAGAGCCAAGTTCTCAGTGCAGCCATGAGATGTCAGCACAGACCAGTGTTCGTGTGCAAAGCTTTCCACAGAGAAAAGGTCTCTCAGCTGAGAGCATTCACAGTGATTAGTGCCAATACAAAAGCCAAAGTGGGCTGTGACCCCGCAGGATAAACTGTTGAGCATCCAGAATTGGATGAGACAGTGACACAGCTGCTGAAAACACTAGCAAAAGGGGAGGGGAAAAGTTTGAGGGCCTCATTAGGGTTAAAGCTGATGTGTAAAGCAGAGAAAGCTCCTGCAGTAAAACAGCACTATAATGCTTTAGTAACAGTAAAAAGACGTAATGTTTGTAACTTAACTAGAATGCAATCCAGTAATTGAGGACCTATAACCTAAACCAGGGATAGCTAAAACTGGGCAGAACCTGGCCTTCAAAGTAGTTTCACCTGGCCCTTAAGAACACCTGACCAAATTCCTGTGAGCTCGTCATTGCTGGGCTAACAGCTGTGCCCACTTAAAAGCACCAGTGAATCTCTCTTGAGCATGGTTATATCAACTCTGGGGACAGTTTGACTCTAATACAAAGCCAGAACATTTATTCTGACCTTTTTCACCCTGAGATGGGGCAAGTAAGTCCGTTAATATGGAAATGACAGCTAGGAGGCCAGGGGACATGGGTTTTTAATTGATATATCTTGGCTAACTAGGCACTGCTGTGTTGCAAGGAATTTTCCAAAGGAACCAGGGAAATGGGTATTTTTTATTTATGAAGCAGGCTCATATTTCTTCAGATTTTGTTTTTCCATTTTAAATAGTTGAGACCATAGAATTTCATTTGCAAAACAATGCAAATAAGCGATAAAATTGTTTGGTCTCCAACCTGGAATGCTTCTCCATTTGGAAGGAGGAAACTATGAACCACCTCTGTCCGCACAGAGTTAGTCAAGTTGTATCAGTTTAGCAAGGCAAGGTTTTGGTGGCAGGGGGTCTGCAGGGGTGGTTTCTGTGAGAAGCTGCCAGAAGCTTCCCCTGTGTCCAGCAGAGCCAAGGCCAGTGGCTCCAGGACGGACCCACCACTGGCCAAGGCCGAGCCCAGCAGAGCGAGGGCAGCACCTCTGGGATGGCAGATTTAGGAGCGGGGAAGAGCTACTGTGCAAGGACAAACTGCAGCCTGAGAGAGGAGAGAGAGCTGTGAGAGCAACAGCTCTGCAGAGCCCAAGCAGGGCAGAAGGAGGGGCAGACCATGCAGGTCAAGGGAGCAGCAGAGATTCCCCTGCAGCTGGTGGAGAACTCCACACTGGAGCAGGTGGATGCCTTGAAGGAAGCTGTGACCCTGTGGGAAGCCCATGCTGGAGCAGGCTCCTGGCAGGATTTGTGACCCAGCAGGGAGTCCATGCTGGAGCAGGTTGTTCCTGAAGGACTGCAGCCTCTGGAAGGGCCCCATGCTGGAGCAGTTTGTGAAAGAACTGCAGCCCATTGAAGAACTCACACTAGAGAAGTTCATGGAAGACTGTGTCCTTTTGGGAGGGACCCCATCCTGGAGCAGGGGAAGAGTGTGAGGAGTCCACTCCCTGAAGAGGAAGATGCTTCACAAGCAATGTGTGATGAACAGACTGCACCCCCATTCTTTGTCCCCCTGTTCCATTCAGGGGGCAGAAGGTAGAGAATTGAGGAGTAAAGTTCAGCCTGGAAAGAAGGGAGGGGTGAAGGGAAGGTATTTTTAAGATTTGGGTTTTGTTATGATCCAGTTGTTATTATTATTAAGGTTCTTTAGGAATTCCTCTGCCCAAATTAAGGTGGAAACAAGACCATATGCCAGTGACAATAATATGGGTTTTATTGATGGTAGATACGAGAGAAAGAAGTAGAAAATAGGTGGGGGGGTGTGCCGGTTTGGCCAAAATCTAGTAATATAGCCCCTGAGAGAAAACCAGGTTACAACCACCCTTCCCCCCACAGGGTTCAGGAAAAAAAGGAAATTTTTCCTCGAAGGAAAGTGAAAGAGATAAAAACTATTTATTTTAACAAACACACAGGAAAAGGATAATGATGCTAAATAATGAATTAAAACCCCTGCTATAGAGAGAAACCTGGGAAGATTTCAGAGTCCTGCTGTAGGTGTGGTCTCTCTCCTCCTCGGAGCTGGTCGGTGAGGGCGTGGGCCCACCCCTGGGCCTCGGGGAGAAAATTCTCCTGATGTGTTCTGATGTTGTTGAAACAGTTCAGAAGAGAAGAAGGGAAAAAAAAACCCAAAGTCCCAGGAAACAAAATTCAGCTCTCCATCTCACGCCAAGAGGGGAAAAAAAACCCAGCTGGCTGAAGAAAAAGCAAGCAGGGTGCTCCCTTCATGCCTTCCGCAGCCAGACAACACTGAGGAGTGTAATCTCTGTGTCCTTGAGAAGCTGCTTTGGAAAGTTTGTCTGTTTTTTTTTTCTCAAGCTCAGTTTAAAGGCACAGAAAAGGCACAATATTACTTCTTGGGCATAGAGCATGATAGGGGATACACATGATAGAGTCACCCCAAGACAGGGGGACAGAAAGAGAGTGACAGGGACAGAATAAGGAAAATATCACTACTCCGTGGATCCAAACGATGTTCCGTTGATCCTCTCCAGCTGGTCTTCTTGGTGGCAAAAGCCCAACCACCCACCCCCGGAAAAACATAGGCTCCCATGGGTATAGATGCTCAGGCTAGGCAGGTATGTCTGGGCATGTCCCCCTGGAGGCGGGGGCAGTCTCTGGGTCACTGTGAAGTCCTGTGGGGCAAAGCCTCTCACGTGGATGTGCCCTGTGGGGTTGGGGGTTCCACAGATGGGCCACTTTGTGTAATTGGAGGATGGGTGTTTATTGCCTCTCACCAGAGGTTATGCCATGCACCCAAAACTCTCCTCCTCCCCCCTCGGTTGGGGGGAGTCTGTGTAAACCTGGCTTCTGTGAGCTGTGCTCTCCCCCCCACCCCAAACTCAGCTGGGATGGCAGCTGGAGGCTTTGGCCTATTGTGGATGCATACCTTTCCCTCGGCCTGAGATGACTGAACAATGGGTTTCCTTTAATCTAATCAGCAGTTCAATTTACAGTCCAAAGTTCTTCAAGGATGTTTCTCTGGCTGTAGCTTCTTTAAAACTTTATATCAATGTTTGAGGCATAAACTATTTTCAGTCTCTGGCAGGTTTATTTCTCATTCTCCTGCCCTGATTGCTAATAAATTAAACTAATTTCCACAAGTTGAGTTGTTTTGCCCATGACAGTAATTGGTGAGTGACCTCTCCCTGCCTTTGTCTTGACCAAAACTTAGTAGATTTTCTGTCCCCTGTCCAGTTGAGGAGGGGAGTGATAGAGTGACCTTGACGGGCACCTGGCATCCACACAGGACTACTGGCTGTGGATCAGTGATAACAAATGCATGGGACTCCTTTAAATGAAGCTGTGTCCAAACCAGTGATGTCCCCCTGGCCATCAGAGGTGGGGACTCAGAGACTCCTCTGCAGGAGCCAGCTCAGGGACAGCACAGAATCCTTGTGGTTTGATGTCTACACAACAGTCATCAGCATGACCTCTAAATGTCTTGTACATCTGCAGGTTTTTCACACTCAAGGATTCTTCTGACCTCCCCTATCCTTCTGTGCCACCCCTCAAGGAAGCCCTTAAACAAGTGCCTGGTGCTGGGCTGTGTGCACTGTGCCCCTCAGACAGTGCTGCTCTGCTCTGTACATCTGTTTTTCTTCACTTTCAGTGTGACCAATTACCAATGAGTTTGCAATTCACCAGAAAGTAATGGGAACAGTCAGTGTCCATCTCAGTAAAGTATTTTGGGGAAAACACAGCAAAGAACACGGTATTAAATAAACATTAGTTTCAGTAAGAGGAAGAAGCTGATAAGGTCATTTGTCTCAAATTACATAAAGTCCTTTCTAGGATGTTTTCTCTTCCTAGTGTCATGTTTCAAAATGTTCAATGCTAATTTGACTATTCCAAACCATCTTTTGTTCTTTGTATTCAGAAGGAATTTCAGAGAAATTCAGGGGTTATGCAAACGTTCAGGCGCAGAAGATGCTCTTTATTACCACTGTGCCAGATATTGCAGGAAGCCAGAATGAGAAACTTAGGAGAGCCATGGAAATGAGAATTGCTCTAATTCAATAACAGATTCATTGACTTTCTAATTAGATTTGATCACTTGAGTATTTTATATTGTAGCTGTGTAAGTATCTTTTAAATACTTACCACATGTGACACAGGCACTTTGAAAGCATCATAAAAACAGTAGAATAAATATGAAGTAAAAGTAAAAGAAAAATAAATATTTTGGTTCTTTCTTGTCTTGGTAAATAATTCCTGCTCTGAGATGTCATTTTATTTAATTTTATAACATTCAAAACCACTTTAAAATAACATCTCTAATAAATATTCAAAAAATAACTCAGATGATATTTTACTGTTACAGCTTACAGTAATGTTTGAGTAATGTCATACAAATTGCATTATAAATAGTTTCACCAGCACCAAAACAGAGAATTACATTTTACATAATTCACTTAAGCACATGGAATTTTGACTACAAAGGATTTTTTTCTTACACTTCTTATAGAGCTGATTTGGTATGCTTTAACTTGTAAAATGACTCAATTACATGGTCCCAATATAAGGCAACATGGAAAATACCTGAAAACCAATGTGGGAGTGACTAAGAATTACAAAATTATACTGGCTGGTCACAGAATTTCTACTGCTCAGTCCATTCAGGATTTTGAGCCTTATTTCATTCTGATAACGAGCAAGATCTGACAAGTAAGGTCTTAGGCCAGGATTCAGAAACTCTGGTTTCATGTGACCTTGGACAAGTTTTCTGGCTCAGGTCTCCATTCACAGGATGGCATTAAAATGCTTCCTATCTCCAAAGACTGTCAACTCTCAGAAGCTCCCTGCCAGTATTTTTTCATAAAAGAATTGGTACTTTGGGACTAAGATTAGAGCTGAGCTCGCTAAGAGTGAATGTGCGATCTTTAACACAAGACACAGATAAAATTGTTTTGGTGTTTAACAGAGGTAGGCGAATGAGGCCCTTTGTGCTGCTGGAGAATGTTCAAAGGACTTGCCCAATGACAGAGTGCCTGACACAGCTCCTGAGTCACAGTCCTGAACTGCAGTGTGCTGAGGGCCTCCAGAAATAAAAGATCTAACAGAAATGGAGTGGAGCTGTTAACACATTCAAGTATCTATTCACCACACCAGTCAGGGGGATATTTCTTCAGTGGGCACTGAAGTAAATGTTCTCTTAAATGCTACATCCAGAGGAAAAACTAGATTGCTTGGCACCCGAAATGAAATTCATGTGTCCTGCATGTTCAGTTTACTCAGCAGTTTCAGCACAAGATAAACATATTCTAGCACAAAGCCTGTGCACAAACTTCATGAAAAAGAAGCATCACCAAAACTGCAAAGTAAAAACTGGAAAATGCATCAGATACATCTTCTGCATTGAAGAACTGAAAAAGAAGAAAGAATTGAGAAAGAAGAGAGAAGTATGTAGCCTGATCATTGAGAGATTGGGGCTGTCTCCAGCAGTTAGTTGAAACATCTGGAAAACAGCTGTATCTTTCCCTTGCAGTGCACTCACCATTGCACTGCACTCAAGAACTTCAGCATCACAGTCACTGCCATCTGCTGGATTTCAGGCTCCTGGAATAGCTTGGGTTGGAAAGGATGTGAAATATCATCTAGTTCCAACCACCAGGCCCCTGTCCAAAGTCCCTCTCCAGCTCTCCTGGAGCCCCTTTAGGTGTTGGGAGGAGCTCTAAGGTCTCCCCAGAGCCTTCTGTTCTCCAGGCTGAACAGCACCAGCTCTCTCAGTCTATCTCCAGAGCAGAGCTCCTGAGTCCTCTGAGAATCTTCACGGCTTCCTCTGGACTTGCTCCAACAGGTCCACATCCTCCTTAGAATTCTCAGAAGAAACCAAACTCTGGCCTGCAAGATACTCTGAGGCACTTTGTTGAGACAGCAGAAAAGAGAAAAGAAAGCAAGAAATCTGCCTTGTTCTAAGCAATGAATGGAGATTTCTGATGAGCTGCCAGCTGAAATGATTCTGGAAATACACTTTCTTCTAAGGACACAAGGGTTTCCTAATTGACAACACCTGGAATGTTTTACTGATTTACCAGAATCTTTGTGTTTTATAGCCACCTGTGTGGAAAAAGGCTTACAACAGCTGACAAGATACTCAGCCTTGCCACTCTTATTACCCCTAGTGACCAGATGGACCAAGTAAACCAAATTATCAGGCTCTGCAGGGCTCTGTTGTTGCAAAGGCACCTGTTGCTCACAAAGCCTGTTGACGCTGCCGTTTCAGACCCACGACTCTTGCTGCCAGGAGGAACACAGCCCCAGTGAGCACTTCTGCCACAAAGGAGATCCAGACCAGTGCCAGGGACCAGCCAAACCTGATATCGATTTCCACCAGGAGATCCTTGCTCCTCAGGAGGCAAACAGCTTCTTGGAAGGCAGCAGCTGAATATGCAATATAGACACTGATCCCTGTAAGGGTAACGAGAGCTGAAAAGAGAAACATGTTCAGCTACTTAGCAGCCACTGAAGGAATTAAAAACAATCAATTGGATATGTCTTAGGGCCTCTTTGCCACTCCTTCCTATTCTAGCCAGGCTGGATTTACAGATTATTTTTGAAATCTAGCTGAGGTTGGCTTCTTGGGGGATGAGGGTGAGAGGGAAGTAAAGGTAGGGTAATTTGTGTCCATTGAGGACAATGCGCTCCCACTGTTAAATACTGAACCACAATGTCTGACAGCAAGCCTCCCACAATAAAAATCAGGTCCTATATTTTACAGATACGTAATGCATGTGCATCTCTGTTTTCAGTACTGAGAGTCAGGATGAAGGGCTGCTCTCAACCAAAGGCCACCCTGCAGTCTGTTCATGCTCTCCGGGGAAATGCGCCAGCTGCATCCCCAGAACATTCTCAAGCACCCCTCTCCCGACCGTCTTCGTGTTTCCTTTCCCTCTTTGCAGCCCCAAATGGCTTAGAAAGGCCCAGTGCTCCACTCCTCAGTGGGATAATCATGCTTGGCACTTCACAGCTTTTCATTTTTCACCGACTATTTGGAGTAGTTTTCCACCAGCCTTTTCACTGAATACATCTTTCTGCTGTTCTGAGGAATTAGAACTTGCTCTTCTTTATAGAAGACAATCATAATGAGGGATGGTTGGTCTGTGTAAAAGCATTTCAGACTAAAAAGCTCAGCCAAGACTTTGAGACAGCAGCATTTGCTTCCAGCAATCTCTTATCATTTTCTTCTTAAAAATAGGACTGTATGAGCACTTGATGAGAGTCAATTCTGAGGATTCTCTTTTCTGTCAGGAAAAATTTCTGGTTTAAGTTACATTGTGAAACAGTACAGAAAATCTGTTTGGAATAGAAAATGCAGATTTAAACACAATTTTCCTACACTGACAGAATGTTTTTAGGTTTTTTAATTCATAAATTACTTTCTAAAACATGGTGGGTTTGGATACAGCAAAAAAGAAAAAATAAAAAGAAGTGTAAAGAATTTTACTAGCTTCAAACTGAAATGTTACACTCCAACGAAAATAACTTTTTGGGGTTTCTGTTTGTGACCCACAGTTTGGGGACACCGCTCTAGATCAAAACTAGCAGTGAAGCTAACCCAGGAATGCCTAACAAGACCCTTTTCAGGAACTCAATGCAAATGCCTTTTAAAAAACACCAGTTTTCTTAATAGTTGTAAAATCTGTGCAACCCTATGATTTAGTAATTCCAAGGTCACTTTTCCATCACTCCATTACCCTGTCTGTAAAGAATTTGTGCACCGTGCTGAGAAGTTGTTAAATCTGTTGTGTTAATGGGCACAGCAAACATACATTGTTCAAAGGGTGACTCACTCCACAAGGAGGGATATTTGCCTTTCCTGAGTAGCTCTGTTCTTCAGTCAGGACCCCAGCAGACACCAGGTGAATGAACACCAGCATTATTCTGAAAGCAATGTTTTCCACATACAATCTCTTGTTATCTAAAACAGTTAGGCCAGGAGTTTGATTTAGTACCTCCAAAAAGGAAAAGCAGTCCTGTCATTAGGAGCAGTAGGTAGGCCCTGGCAAGAATACTGATGAATCCAGTCATTCCTCCAAAAATCATCAGTATCAGGCTGAGGGGCATCAGGATGACAAATGTTCCATGCATGTCTGAAGAAAAATGAAGAATGTTAATACTGTATTATTTGATTAGGGTGTCAGTGGATGTACTAATAGTTATTAAGTGCAGAGCCCCTGATCAGGATCAAAGCCTCACTCTGTGCTGCACAAACAAGAAATTGGACAACCTCTTGGGTTTTCAGTGTAAGTCAGCAGGACAAATATATGGTATGGAGGAAAAGGTAAACAAACAGAACAAGCCCTCAAAGGATCACAGCTTGTGTTTCAAACAGACACCACAGATAAAAAGCACATGTCTACACGGATAAATATGAGCAATTAAACTCTTCTCAGCTACTGAGCCAGCTGGATATCAGGTGATGCACTGAATACCAGGTAGGCACTGGCAACCTTAATAAAAAGTAGCCCTGTTATCTGAGTCACACTGTTCTGTTCAGGAGGTGAGATCCAGCCATGCTTTGATTAAAGCCTTCTCTTCTGTCACATGTCCTCTGCTGCACTGATGTAGCAAATTGTTGACCTTTTCCATTGTTGAAGCTGACCATCAACTAGAGGTAAATTTTCCCATCCAGCTCTGATTCTGTCATTGTTTTCTACAGCAGCTTTACTAAGTGCATTAACCTATTCTGCCTGCTTCCTCCCATGCTAAATGTTTTACATTAGTCTTTCTTGATGCCGATAACATTTTAATAGCTGTGTAAACAGAGGGTTACTATGTATTTTTTCATATCACACTGTTTTTTCCATCATAAACCATTATTGTCATCGTTCCCTCTCATGCAATCTATTCATAACATTCAACCCAACCTTTTTTTAGAATAATAACCAAAAAAAAGTAGTTCCAGTATTAGTTTGTTTCATACCAGAGTAAAGTGCAGAGTAAGCGAAAAAAGAAAATGTAAAATCCATATTCTGAAGAGGTCTAGGCTTCAGTGTCTCATTTAATTTCACAGAGGAACGACAATACACCATTAGCTGTTCCCAAGGAAAAGGAATCAATTAAGAGATCACAGTTTGTGTGTGATCAAATGATCAATTTTTTCAAGTCACTGTAACTGCCCACTGAATTGGAGATACTCCATCTGCCACTGGCTAAGGATCCAGCTTATCCTCTCCAGCAGCGTTATAAAGATCAGACACAATTGTGTATATATCTCTGTTCAGTTCCAGAGGCATGGAAGGCTAGGAAGGGTCTGCATGGCATCAAGGCAGACACTGTTAATGTCTCTACTTGAGTAGAAAGTGCTCTCCAGACATAATTATTTGTTTTGTGTAGCACAGAACATGCTCACGAAAAAATGTGGCAGATGACAAAGTTTTGGGAGGTGACGGTATTGTTCTTTTATTTCTGCTTATTTACACTGTATTACATTTTCATATTCAATCCCACATATGCCCACATCAGGAGCAGCTGATGCTCAGAAACCATGAATTCAGCATTCTGCATTGAAGAGAGCACCTTCTCTCTTTGATTCTAAAGCTGAGGACACTCCCTGGGCCTTCCTTCAGCAAAACTGGCCTTGGCTGCTGTTACTGGCTAAGAAACACAGACCTAAAGCAATTCTCAATGCTAATAGCCAGATCAATCTTCAGCTTACTGGGAACAAACCAGTACATCAAAACTGCCTGCAAATCTTAGTTGGATTCCAAGATGAGAAACAGCCATGGAACTTAGTTCAGGAGTTTTATGTATTAGAAGTGGTTGTTGGGGGTGTGATGAAACACGATGTGACAGAATAGAGATTGGGCACCCAATTCGGTTCTCATATTCTAGAGAGGCAGCAACAACACAAATGTGGTCTTTAGCCACATTTGAGCTTGCTGAGGGTTATCTGGTCTGATTTTGATTATTCCCCACCATTCTGACATCCAAGTGTCCTCTTAGATTTGGTCTTGCCTGCAAAAGGTGAAAAAGCCTTGGGGAGGATAAAACCTTGGGAGGATGCAATTAACATTTGAAAAGTATGAATGTAAGAATGGTGCAGCTCTGTCCTCAGACCTGGCCTTGCTGAGAGAGAACAAACATAAACAAGCTCATGGCTGGCTCTCTGCCTTGTGATTTTCCAGGTGTCCCTCACTAGCCCAAGTTACTGCTGATGAACTCCACCTCACGACAGCAGCATTTGCCATTTCTTTGACTTCTCTTGTCATGGTGTAATTTCAGCTACTGCAACCTGAGCCAGGACACATGTGGGTGAGCAAAACACAGCTCTGAATGGAACCTTGTGAAGGAAAGGGAAAAGAAAACCATACCAGAGCATCCTTGGGAGTGTCCTAGATTACATTAATGATCTGTGACAGTTGCAATATCAGAATAACTCTGATTTTCATGCCCTGATCAGTGAAAATATAGGGCTTAGGGATAGCTCAGCTGAAACCACAAACCCCACTGTGACAGAGCCTTACTTTTCCTACACACAGCTGAGATTACACTTCTCATTAATCCCCTGCAGCTTTTTAAAAATCAAATATTTAGAGAATCATATTTGGTTAAATAGCACTTTTATAATCTCCAGTGTTCTAGTTCAATATCTAATACTCATTTGTACTATGAAATCTGCAACTGGCTGGGAAACTTATTCTAAAATGCTGCCATGGAAACCACTCAGGAATCTGAATTCATGCCATCTGGCATATGATATTATGCCATTATATTCCTTGATTAGAGGAACATAATTAGTTTATAGAAGAACATGACTTAAAATATCTTTACTGTGTTTCTGTCTTCAATATTCATCTGTGAAAGAAGTTAAAACACTAATATTGCAGTCATTTTAGTGTTTTTTTAGTTTCTGTTGAAATACACATTTATGCATTATGTATTAAACATATAACTGTCTTCATATTGATGAAATTAATCTAGTATTGGAAAAAAAAACCCTGAGCATTTTGCACAAGAAGAGGCATGTGCACTTTCTTGTAAAACAGAATTCAGTTTCCCACATCGGAACTCAACACCTGAGTTCCCTGTTAGTCCAACACGGAAGATCCAATGGTTTAATCTTGGAAATACTGAAACAAACTCATAAACTTTCAAAAGACATTCCCTTTTTTTTTGAAGCAAAAAAGACTGAAATTGTTTAATCTGAGTTAATGAAGTTTTGCATCAGCAAGCCAAAGCTCTTTTACTAGAGGTCTGCAAATATCTGTAACAATGACATCTGCAGTGTGTGTCTAGATCTGAGAATTTGGCAGGCATTTCTAAATTACCACCCAACACAGTTGTTGATGAGTTGTTTGTGAGAGAAATCTGTGGAATGAAACAGAAACACTGAGCGGTGTTAGAAGTAACCAAGTGCAAGCCCAGCAGTTTTGTTAATCATCTCCTGTTAACATCCTGGAGCTTAATTGCTTCAAACTAACTTCGGATTTGTTTGCACAGCTTATAATAGCAAATAGTGCCTAGAAATCAGTATTAGTCGCCTCATCAGAAATACTCCAAATGGCAGCGGCTCTGAAGAGTTTAATTAAGGACCTGTTTATCTTACCCAGCAGTAACTAAAGAGCTAGTTAGAAAGACAAAAGCCTCCAGCTGAAACAAACTCCTGGCAGACCAGTGGGGCTGCTCTAGAAGGACTTGGCAAAGCCAGGAAGAAATAGTGCACAGAGAAAGTCTGACCTGCTTGCTAGGAAGAAAGGAAGGAAACAACTTAAAAAACTGATGAACAACTGAAAAGAACTCGTCTGTGGCTAAATGTGAGTCTTCTGGGCTTGGGCTCCAGGGACAGGAAGGCCTGGATTCCCTCCTGTTTAACAGAGAAAAGGCGATGGAGGAGGATTGCTCACAGGGTTAGGGTTCTCCAGGATGATTAGCCAGGCTCTGGTCTGCATGTTACATGTTTTGGCTTCGTGCTTTTCTCAAAGAAGTCTCTGAGCTAAATGGGAAGACCAATTGCAGATAGCAGAAATAAAATGATGCTAGACTTGGAGCAGGTGACGCTGACAAAAAACCTCAGTAGCAGGAATGGGTAGAATGATGGATGTGAGTGATGCACCGTGGCTCACATTCTGTTGCTGTGGTAGCAATGAATCTGAAAACGAGGACATTCATCAGAAGTTGTCACTTGTTAGGCCTCAGCTGCAGTGGTGCTGAAGTTATCTCAGATTTCTGTATATATTTACTGTAATATCTACTGTAAGTACTGAAGCAGATGTTCACTGGCACCTCTCCGAAGGAACAGTGCCCTATTGCTCAGAAACAGGTACACACCTACCAGATCAATTAAGCCAGAACTTCTGTGTGCATCATTTGGGTCTTATTTCACTGGGCCTCTGAAATGGCTCTTGCTCCAGCCCCAGCTGTTTCCTTCTAATTGCTTAAAACTAAAAGAAAATTTGCAAAGTATTGTAAATCCCCCAGGAAAAAATGTCAGTGTGGCCAAAGATTAGTGCATTCTTTCTAACATTATAAACTAACTCAGTAGAAATGAAGCAGGACCATGAGGAGCAGGGTGAAGTGTGAAAGCAGCCGGTTAGTGACTGTTACAGGGTCCACATGCTGTAAGGAAATCCAGACAAGTTTATCTGTATTATTAAACCAATTTTGTTGAGGAAGAAACCAAGGCAGCTGTTACATTAAAACAACTGAGGTACCAGTAGCTGCCTCTGCTGCAAAGATTGTTTCCCTGCAGGAAGCACGAACTTGTCTGCAGCCTCATGGTTCTGGTTACATTCATGTCTAAAAAAGAAAAAATAAAAATACTCTGAGGAGAATACTTTAAGCAGTTGTACATGGGCAGCTGCACACTTCAGTCTTGATTTTATAACAGGAAAAACAATATGAGTCGAAACCACATCCATTAAGTACTCATTTCTGGATGGTTCAGGAACAGAGAAGAGCACTAAAAATGGACCTGTAAAAGGAAACCAATCACTGGCCACGTTGTTCAAGTCACTGACAAAAAATCAGGATTTTCAGAGGCTTAATCTTACCTTGTAGGTACCTAATGCAGATGATTCGTGTGACACACAGACAGTAAGAAAGAACAGCAGTTCCTCCAGTTCCTCTCACATTATTTTTCATAACTACAGCACCAGCTTTGCAGTACTGGTGGGATACTGCAGCACCTCAAGTGCAAAGCTGAGATTCAAGAGAAATTATCTGGTTTTGATTAGAAATATTCCAATATTTTTCATTTTGCAAGGATTACACTGGTACTGCTTTCAGCTAAATCTGTACTGGTATTTAGTCATTATTAACAATATAGACTTTGGTAAATGGAAAATATTTATATAACAAAAATATCTAAGAGCAACTTTTCCCCAGTTTAAGATGTTGAGGTTTCTTGTTTGGGTTGTTTTTGCTGATGGTGGTGGTGTTTGTTTTTGATTTGTTTGTTTGTTTTTTCTTTTAAGAAATTCTTTTACAAAGCTGAAACTCTTGGGGAAAAGGTTTCAGCTGATTAAGCACTGCCATTCCTTCTACTCACCAGCTTCCCTCTCTCTGTGTATGACCCTAGATCTGATTTTGGATGTTACATTTCTGCTACTGGAAAATGGTGAAGCTGCTCAGAACTCCTGATGCAGCTTCCTTTGAAGTCAGTGACATCCTTATTTTGTCATTTAGTGAGAGATCGATCCAGCTCACCATGAAAAATGTTGCTCTTGCTGCTTGTCTCCCATAGCTGGCACAGGAGAACACATGGCAAGGCAAAATATCAGGGGTGTCTTAGCTGACAGATTTCAATTCTAAGAGGGATTTTCAGAGGCTATCTTTAATCTTAGTAGTCACCAGGAGACTCTAATAGCTGTCTAAACTACAAAAAGTGACACTTCCATTTTAATCCTGTTTGGGCCACAGGAAAGTGTACATCTCCAGTGAAAAAGAATTTTAATGCAGAACTTTCAGAAATGCTAGTGGTAGGCAGTCGAGTGGTATTTTCCTTTAGACAGTGGCTGATGTTTTGAACAAATAAATAACCAGGTCATAATGTAATCTGTAATAGGGAAATATTTTACCCATTGTGGGTTTGAGGGGCAGAGAGGGTATACACTGCATGTTCAGCTGGGGGGAGTGGTGAGAGAAGAAATGGAAGGCTAATGTAGAGGTGAGAGCATGTTGTTAGAGGAGCAGCTCAAGAGTACTCCTGTGATGTGAAAATACGTCACAGTCCCAGGCTTATCAAGCCCTAGGTTGATTGCCTGGGGAATATTGCTGCTAGCACAAGATTTTAACTTGTGCACCCAATTTTAATTTGCCAGGAGCTCGATTTGAAGTATACAATAAGCCTAAAAGGAATCTGCTGGGATGAATAGGGGAGATGATGGAAATGTGGAGGAAGGGACCGTGAAGGCTTTTCATTCTCTGATGAAGAGTTTGTCTTCTGGCAGTGGCCAGCACTTTTGTTTCCACTTAGACCCAGCTCTTTGCACTCACATACAGACTTTCTCCCATCTCTTTGGCACTTGTGTTAGTTACAACATGCCAGGAGCTGCATTCAAACTCTGAAGAATGAGGGATGTGACCAATGTGTTACTTAAGTGCCTACTTTAGTAGACAGTCCTTTAAAGTCTTTTTAGGAGTAATCAGAAAGAAACATGTTTGACCTTGCCAGAGCTCATGAAATTCAGTGGTAATCAAACAGTGAGAAATATGTGTGTACAGTTAGATGGAATTAGATTAATCCCATGTGAATGTGCCTCACAGACACCTTCACAGGCAGACACAGAGAAAAAATGTAATTTTTTTTTAAGTAACCAATTAAAGCTGTGCAATTAGCTTGTTTGCCACATAGAGCAGCATATGAAGAAACCGCTGTAACTACACTGCAATCCACGATCACAGAATTGTCTTCTAAAATTTGTGTTAAAATGTGTTGTAGATGAAGACGGTTTGCCATGATCTGCCTAAATATGATTCAGTGGCCACAGTCAGAAACATTTAAGAGAGAAGAGTAAGGCTGATGTAGAAGGTAATATCTCAGGACCTGATGAACCTAGATGTCGCTTAGAAATATCTGTATTTCCTAGAAGGAAGAAGTATTGACATGGTGCTTTCTACATTCAGCTGCTACTGCTGAGGATCTGTAGCCTCACCACACTGAAACTGCATTGAAGCTGAGCAAAAGAATAAAAAACTCTGTAGGGCATTCCAATCAAACCTAGCAGGTTCTTTCAATCGAAGTATCTTTGATTTCTTCTCTCATCGTTTTTAGGCAGACTATGCCTGTTTATAATAAAATATGCAAGTGTCTTTGCAGACCTGAAGTCTTTTTCCAGGAACATAAAAATAGCACTTGATGTGAAAGAGAGAGAAAAAAAATTCTCCAAGGCCCTGAAGAGTCTGTAAACATAATTATTAATCCAATTTTTATTCATATCCACTATTTTCTTACACTTCATGACTCACCAAGAGCTGTCCTTTGTTTCCAAGCCAACATCATTTTTATAACCGAAAGAGCACTGCTTTTGTTTTTGTTTTATTATTTCACTGAAGAGCTGCAATCTCTCACCCGAGAAAACAGATGTGCCTTTTGCAAATATGCACACAACTTTTGAAATGCCAGTGATTTTATCCTGAAATGTTGGACTATCAGCAACACAACAGTGGAGGTGCCGACACCTAAAACATGATTAGGCAGGTTCACTTAATGCTGACCCCTCAAAGGCTCGAGTGATCCAGCAGACAATCACTTCCACTGATTTCAACAACATCAAGCAGCTACAGTCTTCTGTTTTGAGCAAGGAAGATTAAAGAAATGGCACTTCCTATTTGAAAGCACAGAGAGACATCCTGGGCTTTAAGTCCTGAACCTGTTGATGTGTTTACATGACTGCTTCAGTAGCCCTCTGTGATCTTACTTCTACTTTACCTTCCCAGTACTGCTGTGACACAGCCCCAGCAGCACCAGCACCTTCCAGGCTTCCTTTGCCATGGGTGCTGCACATGGAGCTGGATCATGAGATGCTGCTCCAAGAAACTAAACACCCTTTAAGCCTCTCTGGAGCCCAGGGAATGGCTGGTTTTGAGGGAGAGAGTTCCATTCTAAGAAACAGGACAAATGCACATATTCTGCATGCAAGGGGGAGACAGAGGCAGGGAGAGGAGGTGAGTAAATAAAAAAACTGTAAAAAGCAAGCCCATACAGAAGGGTGTGAGAGGAAAGGATTGTGCCAAATATATGATGTAAAGATGGTAAATCATCTTCTAGGAGATGCCTGTAAATATTTGAAAATGTTCAGTTCGGACTTTCTGAAAGCATTCTGGCATTGACAAATGAATCTAAAGAAAAATAAGTAAATACATTAGAACCTTAATGTTTTTGAACACGATGTTCTTCAGACTTTGAACACTGCTTTTAGTCATTGATTTATTTTCTTAAATTCTCACATACTTAAGCCTTTTATCAGTGCCAGGAATCCCACTGTAATGCTAGAAAAGTAGCTGTCTTAAAGATTAGTTTAAATATGTTCTTAAACATTTTCAGTGATCCCACTCCTTTGAGGTGACTGCGAACACTTCTGCCTTTTATTTTTAACAACTGTGTACCTTCCTGTGCCATTGCAGTCAGAGAGGTCTTGCTCCTGTGGAAGAAATTAGCTGAACTTGTCATCAAATAGATGGTTATTTCAACAGTAAACACACTAAAAGACCACAGGGAGTGACAGATATTGTACAGAAGCAGTCTCAAAACACTGTCTCAGCGAGTTCCCCCTCTGAATCAGAAATGAGTCCTTGTAAGTGGCCAAGGAGGGAGGGAAGGGTAGATGGAAATATAAAATAATATAAACGCTACTCACACAAAAGCTGTCTGTGTGAATCGGTGATGTTCACATTCTCGTGCCAGAAGGGGTTTATCAAAGGGTAACATTCACTCCTCACTATCAGAAAAGGGGGAAAAACAATGAAGAAAAAATTACACTATAATATCTTTTTGCTATATATAAATTTATCTTTTACATGTATATATAATTCATATAGTATTAGCTGCTTTTAAAACAGCCATTCCTAGGTAGGGAAGGAAAGGAGACGATTTTCAGTACGCAGCATCAGCTTCTCCCACGGGGCCTGACTGCTGGAGTCAACAGAGAAACATCTGCTCATTGCAGTGGGGCTCAGAGTACAGCAAAGGGAGAATTCCTGTACCCTGCTCCTTCTCCCTGCTCCTCTGGAAGCAACATCCTTTCTTGCCTATGGCAAACAATACTTACTTCTTGCTTTTAATAGTGGAATCAAACCCAAAAGTTATATGCCTAGCATATAAACTAACTACATGGGGAAAATCCTATCTATGAATATATAGGACTATAATAATCCTATATTATGATATACAATAATACTTATATTTAAATTAATTGTATTGTTTATATAAATAAACTATATAGTGTTTATATTTCTATTCTTTATATTATTATTTATCATTTTAATGGCTTTAACCGAGAACTTTCGCCCCTTAATTCCCTGAGCCAAATGAAAAGACATATCCTTCCTTCTAAATGGTTAACGTTTATTAGATTATCTTGAATTAAAAGTTAATGTAAAATTAGGTTACAGCAGCAGAAAATTCGCTCTCCCTATGTCTCCTTCGGCAAGTAACACAAGAGGTATTGACAAGGCACTGCCCACGGGTCCGGGCATGGCCGGGGAGCGCCCGTCCCTTGAACCACATAAAGCCGGAGCTCCGCGGGCAGTGGGCACTGCCCCTGAGCCGGACCCTGCAGCCGGAACCCCGCAGCCGGACGGACCCCCGCATCTCCGCACCCAGACCCCTGCAGCTGCATCCGCGCAGCCGGACTCCGCAGCCGGACCCCGCAGCCGGAGCGCTGCGCTGCCCCTGGCCCGCCCCGCTCACCGCGGCAGGTCCGCCAGAGCCCCGAGTGCGAGCTGAGCGCGTCCGTGCCGTTCCGGGACGCCTCCAGCTTGGAGGCATCGATGATGTACCAGAAGTCGGTCGCGATGGCCACCACGAGGAAGATGAAGCTCGAAAGTCCCACCAGGGCCACGAAGAGGGAGAGGGCGCCCAAGTTAACCCTCATGGTGCCACCGCCGCCNCCGCCGGCCGCCCGCCCGCCAGCCCTGACCCCGGCCGAACCCCGCAGGCGTGTGCGGAGCGAGCGCGGAGCCCTGTGCGATCGGGCGTGCCGCTGCCTCACAAAAAGGGACACCCGGCAAAAACACGGGCATGGGGATCTCGATAGCTCCGGCAGCTTCAGGATGGGCTCACCTCGGAGGGGCGAAAGATCCCGGATTCCAAACACGACTGTCTTTGAGGGGAGGAGGGAGCAGAAGCCGAGGTTTGGGGAGCAGTGACAGGGTTGGTGTTCCTGAAGCCTTTCTGGTATATTTACGAGAGATTTCTTCATGTTCTGTGCCTTCCAGATGCCGACCTCAAAAGGCCAATTCTAACCTAATTTGAAAGGTGGTGTGAGAGAAGGCAGTAGCGTGGCACTTACTACCTGATGCAGCGATGTCTGTACCCTGCTCGAGATCATTTTCCTGTCAGTGTCACCGATGGATGGAAAGACACAAGCTTCCTCTTCCAGAAACTATAGTTATGAAGTTTCCAAGGAGTTCATGTGTGAGCCCTAAAGCCACACTTCACCCAGCCTCCTGCTCACCTTCAGCCCACTTAAATCTGTTGAATAACGAAGTACATTTCAGTAATAGAACCTTGCTTTCAAATCTGCAGAGAATTTACTCTGGTGTTTTACTGCATCTCTTCACTAGCATAAAGATACTGTGCAGGTAGGGCCAATGGGGTATCTTGTTTTCTTCCTTGTAATTCACTTCAGGCCTTCCAGGGAATTGCTAAGTAACCTCAAGTAATTAAAAAAGTCATTCTCATTTATTTTCTGGCATGGACACTGGGCAGAATGTGTGACATCATTACCCATCCATGGCAACAAGCTATCGTGAACCAGTAGGGTTTCAGCAATAGGATCAGTTGAAAGGAAAATTTTCCTTGAGAGAGTGTGTTCAAACACAGTAATCATCAACACTACAGACCACATTTTGCTCTGCAAAACTACTGAAAGGTGTATATGGCTGGGAAGATAATAGTCTTTATATTCAGGAATACACTGTTAAGCAGCAACAGCATTCTTCTGAGCTTTTGCCATCTATTTCTCACCTCTCCAAGTTGTATTTGTAACCTGTGAAAATGCCTCTGTAGGTCTACAAACCATGTAGCTGTTACCTCCTTGTAATTTGCAATGTTTGAGTGATACTTTGTTAGACTAACTTATGCAGTGAGATAAAATGAACAAGCCTTGGGGCACAAGTCTTAACTGGGACCTCAAGTTTGTCTCTCTTTTTCCAACTATATTTGCAGAGTTACTTGAAAGTTTAAATTAGCCCCACAAGTACCATGTCTTAGGCAGAGGCTTTATCAGTTCTCTTCTCATAAATCTGAGCCAGAGGCATTTGTACACCTAAATCATCACTCCCCTGCAATGATCTGCCACTGTCATCTCCCAGTTAAATGCATAGGGTGTAAAACTGCAGGAACATTTAACCCAGTTGGGTACAAGCTGTTCATCAGGTGTTGTATGAGATCTTATCAGTGATACTCTGTCTCTTGGAGAGTTTTTGTTCTAATCTTGGGGCCCACAAAGTTTGTACATGTGCTTATTTTTAGAAACATTATTAAATAATCTATTTTAGCCATCAAGATGTGTGGAGGTCCTTGTAGATTCTGTCTTGACTAACTTCACAGCAAACCTAAGCTAGAGCCTGCTAACCCCAGATCCTTTTGTGACCAGACTCTGATGACAAACATTTATATCAAGAGTAAATCAACTCTACGTAAAGGTTTCATTTCCACATCACCATAATTTTTTTAGGCATTCATTGTCATGCTAGGGGACATATAATTCCTGCAAAGTCCAAAAACGAAAAATATAGTTAACAAAACACTTTCATGTATTCATTGGGAAATGTTCATAATGAAAGGAAAAAGCCAGTAGTGCAAATTAGTTTCTCTAGAGATTCAGTTTCAATTTCCTGAGGTCTTTGAATGTTAAACTAGGATGTTTAGTATAAAAGATTCAAAATTTTAATCTAGACTTAGCTTTATAGAGAAGGAACACCTGGCTTTGCAAAGACTAGGTGTTGGTTGCATCTGCCAACATCAATCTGCTGCTCAGAACAACAAAGGTAATTCAGAAAATGCTCTCAAAGTTGCAGTCAATTATTAGTCCCCAGAGTGTGATGCAGCAATTATCAGCCTCTTCCAGCCTGAGCATGGCAAAGCTTGTGTAAGTAACTTTTACCCTCTCCCTTCCGCTTGCAAGGTTACCTGGGTGCCGGAGGATTCAGAGAGCATTGTGCTCTGGGAATCACCAGCTTTGCTTCCCAGGACTTTCCCCGGGTAAAATGCATCTCTAGGGCAATTCCTTCTCAACTGTTCTGAACCTGTGCTGTTCAAGTGCAGCAGAATCCCACTGAATTCCTCCGTTTTCCCCAATGTTTCTTTTATTTCATTTCCTCCGCCCTGTCTGTATTTGTGAAGAGGTGACTGCATTACTAAAAGTAGATTATTTGTAAACTGAGAAGAGAGGGATTCCAACAATGTTTACCCACCTGACTGCAGGAAAGCCAATCAGTGCAAGTGTGCACCAACGACTGTAATTAACCACAGCCATAGCAACAAGCAAAACCAACACACATAATTTCATTCACAATCCTTTTCCAAGAAATATCACTTTTTTTCTCCTGTTATTTTTCTGTTCTTGTTGTTGAATGAAGAATTAAATCAAACTCAGTTTTACCATTAAGCCTTCCAGTAAAGCTAATGGGATTCTGGAGTTTATTGTTCTTTTAAACTTACCGCAATTACTTTCCCTGTGGTTCAAAAGAGAAAAGCTGTTAGACAATATACACTATTACAATTTTCAGATTCACTGCCCTTGGAAATTACCAGCTCTTGGCTGGTTGATCTCAGGTTTGGCCATTCCTTCTCAGATTTAATCTTTTCATCATGCATTTGTACACATCCAGTTTTGAAGAGTCAAAACCTGCAGTGAATTTAAAAGAAGACTGACCAGTCACAATTTATCTCTGATGAGAGACTACAAGACATGTAACACAGTGTCCTTACTCTTAGTCAGTATTACCTGATCTGCCAAAAAAAAACCCACGGAGTGTCAACACATGACATTGAATTCAAAGGGGGATTACAGGAGGGACATACTTGAAACAACCAGCAGAGCCAACTTCTTGGAACTTGATCAATGGATGAAACTGGCCCAATTCATCATTTAAAACAAGCAATTAAACCTTGGTAAAGTTGTCTGGCATGTGAGGTAAATTTAAGCAAATTCCTAGGTCACATGCTTGTGAGGAATACAGGAAATGTAACAGAGGTGCACCCTTAAAAAAGAGGTACATCTCAGGAATTTGCTGACAAAGCTCTCTTGTGTGTAGTACGGAAACTGCATCTGCCTAAACAACGCTCATTATCACCCACATTATAACGTCTGTAGCCACGCTGGTTCCTTTAAGTCCTTCTGCAGCCACACGATATTCCTGCTTTGCCCAAATATCACGCATATGTGAAACAAGGTATCAGCATTTCTTAGAAAAGCAATTGCAGCAGCCGCATTTCTCACATCTTTGTGTTTAAAAGCCCCCATGTAATGTAGCTTTTTAGCTATCCTCTAGTCATACTAACCCTGTGTACCGGTAAGTGCCTCTTGCTGCAGATCGGTGAGAATTTGTGACAAATATAATCTGCTTTGCCTGCAGATTGTTAGCACTCAATAGCAGTGAGGAACATGTCAGCAAAGACAGAGACTGCAGTAATAATTTATGGGGCAGCGTATCACCACAGGAAGTAAGATAATGTTCTGCTCTTCCACAAGAGCCAGATAAAAGGAGAAAAAAAATCTCCAAAGCATTTTTGTCAGATGGTCAGCCAATAGAATTCCCCACAGAAACTGCAATGAGAGATCTGAATGGCTTGCCATGTTTTCCATTTCACTGCCACTCAACACTCTTGACTGTAAAAATAAGGTAAGATTATTTCATTCTTTTAATAATTCTTAGTCTTTGTTGAAGGGTGCAGATAATGAGAAGGAGACATCTAGAAACAGATACAGACTATAAATTACATTCCAAGGTTTTTTTGAGCATTGACTCTAATTCTTCCTGCTACTCAAGAAAAGTACAAGGATCATCTATAGCAATTGACATTAGTATCATATGACAAGTAATTAGTATGTAAACGGCCACTTCTAAACCAGATCCTCCTGCTGAAAGATAAAACAACTTCAACAGCCCTGATAGACTTGCCAAGGAGGTGAACTAGAACACAGACGGGAGTTTGGAGCACCTCTGTCCGTGATTTTGCACAGAAGGCTGGTCAGCCACAGCGTGTCCAGCTGCTGAGATGTCCTGTGCCCACACACCATCTGCACCCTCTGGACAGCACGACTGACCACATAGCCCCAGAGCCAGACCAGCAGCCGGCTCTCACTGCAGACGAGCTCAGCTGGGAAATGACTGCTTAAGACACCACGGTCCAAAATGTAGATACTAAAATCTGGTGGTCTAACTCTGTTAGACAGATTTCTGCTGTTAAAGCCTCCCAAAGACTCCGGTTTACGGTGTTTCCACTCAATGCTTAACTCAGTCTTGTTTATTTCACCTGGTTTATACTTAAAAACTCTTCAGAATTAAGCAACTAAACCCCCAATCCCCCAAACAAGCGAATAGCTGTTGTTTCAGGTAATCTTACACTGGTAGTAGAATTCTGACATAATCTAGACTAAGGAAGAAACGCCTATTTGCCTCCGCAGAGGTTTTTCCTCTTTGTTTTCAAGTCGTTTGGAGATTTTGCATGGAATTACACATGAACTGAGACAAGGCAAGTGATGCTAAAAACAATTAATAAAAGAACGGGAGTAGGAAACGCGTGTTGAAACTCCGAGCAAATCCTGAGGATGCTTCAGCGCAAGCGTGAGCTGCGCTGCTGGCGCTGCCTTTCTCCGCCGCCCCTGGCAGGCTTTTAGCAGGGGTTTAGTGCTGGGTAATTCTCAAATACAGGCAAGCCCCCGAGCACACGGATCACCCCGCAGCCGGCAGCACCCGCGGGGGCCGCCGGACATCAGCGTCAGCGGAAGGAACCGGAAGGAGCCACCGCCCCCGCAGCGACACTGGGAGGCGGCCAGAGGGGCCGGGAGAGGTGGAACCCGAGCGGGGAACGCGGGAGAGGTGAGTCCGGAGCGGGGAACGTGGAGAGGTGAGAGCTGAGATCGGAAAAGCGGGACAGGCGGGTCCGGTCGGGAAGACGCGGATCCTGTCGGGGGACGCGGGTCCTGCCGGAGGGACGCGGGACAGGCGGGTCCTGCCGGGGGTTCGCGGGACGGGCGGGCCCCGCCCCGCGCCCCCGCCGCCGCTCCGTGCCCGCGGAGCCGCGCCCCGGCCGCCCTGAGCCCCGCGTAGGCTCCGGTGGGTCCCGTAGCAGGAACGGGAACTCCGGCGCGTCCCCGAGTCAGTGCCCAGCAGCGCTTCCTGGGAAGGGGCAGGTTTGGAGCTGGGGCAGGTGTGGCAGAAGTTAACAGAACTGCGCAGCTACAGATACAGAGGCTGCCTCTAGAGCTTAGAGTGTTTTGAGTCTGGATATGTATCATGGTCCAGTAGGGAGCTACTAAGTTGAGCACGGGTCTGGAGAATTTCTCTTACGAGGAAAGGCTGAGGGAGTTGAGGCTGTTTAGCCTTGAGAAGAAATGACTGAGAGGGGACCTTTTTAATATGTATAAATATCGAAGAGAGGTGTCAGAGCAGGGACCAGGCTCTGCTCCGTGGGGTCCAGCAATGGGACAAGAGGCAGCGGGCAGGAACTGATGCTCAGGAAGCTCCACCTGAACATGAGGAAGAACTTTCCTGTGCAGTGACCACACACTGAAACATATTGTCCAGAGAGGGTGTGGAATCTCCCTCACTGGAGATATTCCAGAACCATCTGGAGACAATCCTGTGCTGCGTGCTCTGGGATGACCCTGTCTGAGCAGGGAGGTCTGAGCAGGACCACTGTGGTCCCTTCCAGCCTGAACCAGTGATCTTGTTCAATCACAGGTAGATAATAACAGATTTAGCATAATCATTCAAGATGTTAATGCCAGCACAGGAAATGGCTTTATTTCCTTCAAAGACCTTGATTTAGCATTGTAATTCTGTGCAGTCTTGGTAACATTTGATTTTTTTCAGGGGAGGTTGTCTGTAACACAAGCAAATTAGTAGCTCTTCCTAAAATACACAGTGGCTGCCACTGAACTACTAACAGTTATGTGTTTGAGCATTCTGTAAAAGAGCGTTGGAACATTGCTGCTTTATTGAACAGTGTCATCTGATCTTTATCTTCTGAAATACTGTTGGAGTGATGTGCAGACAGTGTCAGAGTATCACTAAAAGCTGCCTGTGTTTGGTTTTAGGTTGAATATCCTGATGACCAACTTGTTGTCTTGGAGCAACTGGTGGAGCTTGCATGATCACACCTTGCCACACCTTCTCAGAAAAGATGTCCTGAGGTTCCCTTGCTGAGCAAAACTGTTACTGGATGCCTGTAAATGGAAGAGAATGGAATCCCTTCGTGGCAGCACTGCACAAGGGACTGTTTGAGCACTGCAGATATTCCTCTCACCAGCATACGATGGTAGATTTAGCAGAGAAGGCGATGGATAACCCCGCGTTTAGAAGTGACACTGTGCTGTCTGATGTTCACTTGCACTGTCCAAGCAAAAGACACCTCATGGTACGACTGAATGCCGTTGGACAGCCAGGTAATGGATGCTTACACTGATGGAGCCCTATTTTAACTGTACTCACATCTTTGTAATGGCTGAATCCTCCTCTAAGTGGATGATATTAATAGTTACATATTTTATTCCAGTTATAAGCAGAATCACCTCCTACTCAATCTTTAGAAAGAGAGCTGTGTTCTCCGCATGAAATTAACTCCAGAAATGAAAACTTGTAGACAGCCTGTCTTAAAAATTAAACTTTAAATTACTTTCTGAGAAAAAGTAACCAAATTTACTCACTTGCAGGTTTAATTTTATGTATTTGTCCATTGAGCTATAGTGTCAGAATAGCACTTTGGGAATCATGATTTTAAAAAAAGGTTGTGGTGTTTCTTGTACACAAACAAAAGGTGAGAACCCAGGGGTTTTAAATAGTGTAACTTAAATTTAAAATAAAAACTATCAGTACTTAATTTACAAAGTTTANTTGCTTAAAAAAAAATGTCAACAAGAAAACCTAAAATAGCAATGACTTTACCAGACATAGAATTTGAAGAGTCAAGGCTGTAGAGGAAATGAGTTGGTAAATGCCCCTGGCTGATTGCCAGCTTGTAGGTTGCTATAAAGTTGTCGAGGGAACTGACCTTGAAGCTGCTGGCAAAATGTTCTGTACAAAAGTCCTGCTGTGCCAGAAGAGTTAATTGGTTTTTCAAACCCAGTTGTGACATAGAGTAACTTCTGCAGCTGTTCTGAAGTATGACAATGTGAAAAATTATAAAAGTAGGTCTGACAAAGAAATTAGTAATAATTTTGACCCTGTTTAGGTCGAAACCCAGGTAATAAATGCCGTGGTGGGTCTTCATGCTGTTTGACATGTGTTTGCTGTGATTTTGCTTGGTGCAAAGAACATTTCAGCAGAAGGAGGTGACAGTGTGTTCTACCCACTGTGAATGAGCTCTGTCTAGAAAACTCCTCTGGTTATTGAGACAAGAACTGGATTGTAGTATGACAGCCTTTAATGCCATAACAATCTACTGCTGCACTTTTGCTGTGTTTTAGGGAAGTTTGTGGGGATTTAGTCTATTCCCCTTTGAGTCAGTTTGACTTTCCACCTCTTGAATGCTGTAGAAATGCAGAGGATCAGAAAGGACTTGGAGAACAAAAGCATTTCATTCACTGATGGCATCCTCTATTCAAATTAATTTCATCTGGCCATCATGCAAACAGTGGAAACTTAAAAAATTTCTCACTCTAGGACAGGCATTGAAGATTTTACTAGATCTAGCTAAAAATGGTCTCCCTAGAGAGGAACCTCAGTCAGACTTCAGTAGACCACCTTGGAATAGAACTCCATAAATTGTGGAATTGTTGAAAGCAGTGGTGGCAAGCACTTTCTCTCTTCCCTTTTGTTGGGAATGAACATAGATGGAAGGACTTTGGAATGTTTGTTCTTTCTCGTGCGTGGTATTCAGGCAGTACAGATTCCTGTAACTAAAATTGCAAGGTCCATGTTTCAATAACTTAACATTTTAATAGATGTTGATGTCACTGAGTGATTGTTGTAAAAGATTTTTAATTAATTGGTCATTGAGAGTAGCTTAAGTCATTTAATCTTTTTGAATAATCAGATTGAACACTTTAAAAAAAATTACAAAAGTGTCAGCTTTGGCGAGTGCCTCCTGTGCACGTGTTTCTGCTCTCTTGTACTGAGCCGATTTCAAGGCTTGAAGTTGCTTGAATTCCTAAAGACTTTCAAAGCAGTAAACAAAAATTCAACTTGCATTTTACTAGAACATGGTTGTTCCTTACAAGATGGGAATCTTAACCAAAAGAAATTAATTCTAAGTTCTACTAATTCTGCTTTCAACTTGGTTTGAGCTTGTGTGAACAGAACAACTTTAGGAGGAGGTAAGAAGCCATCCCCTCTGCCAATAGTTAAAATAAATGTTACTAAATCAGATGAATGTGCGCTTTGTGACTGTGCAGATGCTGAGTCAGCCAGGGCACTGTGAAAGTGCTTAATTTATTTCCACTGAGAGAACTTAATAATAGAAGTATTTCTTCATAGCAAATAAAACTGTATTTCAAGTTACCTGTATAATTTTTTATTCTATAGATTTTTAATACATTTAATGCGTACCAAAATCTCATGCATGTGGAAGTTGTGCATAGATTCTGCCTCATCTGGTGTTTAACCTTTCCCCCCTACACTGTGTTCTTGCAGTATTCCTGTCATATTTCAAACTCCTTTGGAGCACAGAAGATTTTGCATCTGGGAGACACGTGAGAGAAATTACGACAGGAAGAGAACACCAATGCAGAAGTGGAGGTGAACTGTGTGACAAGGACAGGAGTAACATAAAAAAAGAAGGAGAATTAAATAGTGAAGGAGTAAAAGCTCTGCTAGATGATGATGGAGACTTGGAAGTGGTCAGAAGGCCTCGAAGTGCCTCTGATTTGGAAGCAGAGGATCTTTTGAGGGATATAGTGGGCCCGGTAATTCTGATGAAAGGGAAAGAAGATGCTTTTGAAGATGAAGAGCAGGAGTGCACTTGCAGTGATGTTGTTAAAATAGGTAAATAATAAGCTTTCAGTCAAGGAAAAATGGGGCAAATATTTTTCTGTCAAACAAAAGAAAAATAGGTTTTCTTTAGAAATGGAACAGCAGTTTGTTAAGTGAAAGAAAACAATGAACATAATACTGTGATATTGCAAATAAAATTTACCTTTTTTTCACTGAAAATTATTTGGGCAGTTGTATACCATGGGAAACACAGTGCTCCTTAGTTAGAGTGGGTGTTTGGCGTTATCTAGCATTATTCTATAGGATGAAGAGTGTTTAGTTCTATATTTGAAAGGGAAGCATAACCTTAGTTTCAAACTTGCCACTGTGGAATTTGATTTGAACAATTTTGAGATAATTATTTCTGCTCTACTCTCATTTCCACAGAACACACTATGGCAACCCCCTTAGAAGACGTTGGTAAACAAGTACGTGTTCTGCCTTGTAGTATCTTGGTTTTCATGGAATGTGCTTCAGAATTGCCTCAGTTTTAACTGCTTCCCTTGTCCCCAGGTCTGGCGTGCTGCCTTCCTTCTGGCTGATTACATTCTCTTTAAAAGGGACACGTTCAGGTGTTGCTCCATGCTGGAGCTTGGAGGTGGCACTGGGATTACCAGCATTATCATGGGAACAGTTGCCAAGAGAGTTTATTGCACAGGTAAGGCAGTTATTTTCAGTTAAATATTTTCATGAAACTTCCCAAAGCAGTGCTTTCATCCTGGTATTTTCTGACTCATCTGTTCAGTTATAGTTAATCATTTTTTATTAATGTGTATCAAGTTGTGTTATTTACTGAAAAACAACTGGAACTTTCTCAAGGGGCTGAGAAAGCACAAGAGTTTAAAAGCAGGAGATGTTGCAGTGAACTCAAGATAGGGTGTCCAGATTAGAATAGGTAGTGTAAGGATCTAACTTCTTTCTTCAAGAGTTGCTCAGAGCATAGAACTGAAAGACAGAAGGAAGAAGGAATCTAAGGAAGCAGTCATCAGTGGACAGAGTCGCTCTGAATTTTCCTTAATCTCATGGGTTTGAGAGAAACTTCAAGTATTAGTCTGAGAGGCATACATGGCCCGTACAAAATGTTTTTACTTTTGATATCATTATCACTTCTTTTCCAGATGTTGGTGAAGATCTTCTGGCCATGTGTGAGCAAAATGTTTCATTAAACAAACACCTGATGGAGCCAGGAAGTAAGTGCTGTATGGTCAGACTTTGACTCTTTACTTTAGCTCAGGTGCTGTCTGAAAGGCCATTTGTGACTGATGCGATTTTTCTTTGCCCACAGGAGGGGAAGTAAAAGTGAAAGAACTGGATTGGCTGAAAAATGAATTCTGCACTGGTAGGTGCTTATAATGGTTCCTTTTAGATTGGGCTTGCTGTTTGGTTTTACATATTCAAAAGCCTCTCTTGGGCCTCAAAAAAAAAATCTGGTTAATGATAATATTTGATACTGCCAGTTGGAAAGGTTTTATGTTTATTAGACTTTCAAATAAAGATTCTTTTAATGAATAATTTTTTAAAAGCATGATAAAATAGGAAGAATAATGAAAACTTATATAAAGATATATCTGGGGTTTTGTTTAACAGAGTACTTGCTTTAATGTATGTAAAGCTGTGATCTTGCTACAGGGTTGTGAATTCTGAAGTGAAAGAAAACTTGCTTGCCAGTGAGCCTTGGGAAGGTTAGGCATAACACAGAGAAAGCAGAGGACTGAGGGAACTTCAGAGAATGAACAGAGGAAGGTTTTGATTTGCCTTTAGTGGTGTGCTCTGTTTATGGAGTAGCAGCTGCCCACAGGAGCTAAGAAGTTCCTTTTCTCCGGCCATTTGAGGCATTTAATCATGTAGACCAAAGCCATGTTCTTTCTTACAGATCCTGAAGCTCCTTATAGCTGGTCTGAAGAAGAGATTGCTGATTTGCTTGATCAGTGTTCTGTGATAGTGGCAGCTGATGGTAGGAAAATATAAACAGTAAGCTTTTAAATCAAACACTTGAGCATTATGAGTAATAATTTAAACATACCTAATTTGTTTTTAAAATCAAAAGGTCAGATCCTTACGTAATTTGCAAAGCTCTGCCCTAAGTGTTCTTGCCTGTATTTTTCTTTTCTAAACACTTGTATTTACATTCTGAATTAGCAATGCGAGAACAGATGTTGCAAGCTACTAGCTCTTCCTTTTGGTGTGTTAATTCTTTGTGACTAAATAAATTGCTGGACACAATCACAAGTAACTGATGAACCAGAAGAGTTGTGTTGTCCTGTCATTGTCTTGTATTACATGACTTCTGTGCAAATAATGATAAATAGGTCGTTAAGACTAAGATTTTCTGTAATGTGAATAACAGTTCCAGATGCTGCACTTTCCCATGGAGTCTGTGCCTTTGGATATCACTTTTCTGCTTTTTTTCTTGCTAAAGTGAAGGACTTTTAAATGACAGGCTAGCTTATCTGTATAGGAAAGCCATTGTTGTTTTGAGCTATAGCTAAAGAATTGGTTTTAGTTAAGATATTGAAAGGCGTTGCAAGACTGCTTTCCAGGGAGATATGGTTATAATGGTAAATTAATTATGGCCTGATTTGGGTTTTTGTAATAAAAAAGTTCTATACTCTGTGATATCCTGTTTTCTTTAGCTTTGTATTAAGATTATTTCTAGACTGAGATAATTCATGTGCAATCTTGTAAATTATCTGACAAGTGATTCCCATTGGTATGAGAGAAAGCTTAAAGTAAGCCTGACATAAATAGCAGCAGCAGATACTCTTACAGGGTCAGTTCTTGCCATTAAAAATGTACTTTGCACTTAGATAAAATAAGGACTTTTTTGATTAGAGTAATCAAGCTAAGGCGTGTTGTTGTTTCATAACAGATACTTAAGTACATCCTTAATTATACATATGCTCTTTATCTTGTTTTTTGTAGTGTTCTATGATGATGACCTGACAGATGCCTTGTTCAGAACTCTGTATAGAATCACAGAAAGCTTGAGAAATTCTTGCACTGTTTACTTAGCACTAGAAAAGAGGTAAGTATTACCAAGAACTTAATATAAAAAGCACTAAAAACTTTGTGTGTTTTAATTAAAGGTAGGCTTCTGATTTTCATTGTATCAGTTGATCACAGGCTGCAGTATATGCTCAGGACAAGCTTTTTTTCTTCTACATGCTTAATTTTTATCAGTTCAGAATTTGAGTTTCACAAGAGTTTGCCTTTTGTTGTCCTACCTTTGCCTCACCTGAGATAACCTCTGTGCAAATAAGGATAAATAGTTGGCTAGATTGATGTATTCTGTAATGCCTGACAACATTTGCTATGTATTTTTGAGGTCACAGAGTGGAATGAAGTGCCTTAGACTTATATATTTCCCAGCTTGAGCAACTCTAAAACAGTTTCTCTTGTTTGCTTTCAGGGAATCATTGAATGTTTTTAAGTAGTTGTGTGTTGGAGTCCATTCATAAGCTGATACACAAATAGGCTTTGCTTAAATCTCTGGAAATATGTAAGCAATAACTCTTCCTGTCGTTTGTTGCCAGGTGTTTGTCTAGGAAGCCAAGCCAATAATTCTGTTCTGACAAAGTGCCTTAAAATCAATGGAAAGATTCATTCAAGAGTTATTTTTTACTGATGCTGACATAACATTTTTTCTGCTTTTCAGGAGTGGAGGGTGTACATTTTTTTGGCTGTTGGGAGTTAATTACCCTGAGAAGACCCATTTTTTCTTTAGCTGAGGGAAGTTACACACCTATTTAAGATGCCAGTATAGGAGGGATGTTCTAAATGAGATATTCTTTTGCCAGGCTGAACTTCACTTTAAGACATATGGACATTACATGTGAAGCCTACAGTCACTTTAGAAATACTCTAAATGATTTGGAGAACCTCCAAGATGGAAAAATGAAATATACAGTGGAGCCCATTAAGCTTGATTTCTGCCAGTTCCTTGTTTATGAGCGCATTGAGCAGTTGGTAAGTGGCATTCATGAAAATAAATGTAATGTGTCAGGCTGATCATCTCAAATTAGTTATCAGCTATTTATGTAACATGAAGTGAGAACAGGAGAATAAACATCTTTTATTTCCATTTAGCTTTTTTGATTTAAAATGATCCTTGTTTGTGCTTACATAATCTGTACTAGATTGACATGTCCTGGTTTTGGCTGGGACAGAGTTGATTTTCTATCACCAGCAGTAGAGTGGCTGAGATTGCACTCAGTTTCTCAAAGGATAAGAGACATTTACTTTGTAAAATGCCATTTTCGTGATTGAACTGGAAAGTGGGACCAATATATCTTTTCATTTATTTTCTTGTAGAAAAGCTTTCATTTTACAGTTTTAGTAATTCCTTTCCCAGTTCAGAGTTCAGGAAATAATGTTCTAATATCCATGAAGAAGTCAATTAGCTGTAAACTTCTGTTATTGAGAAACATCCAGATATAATATTTCTGGTTGTCTAATTACCTCTCAAGCACTTATGGTTCTCTTTCTCCATCTTTTTCCAAATTATCTGCCCTTAGGAATACTATACAGGGTAGCTAACAGCTTGCTGACTTCTAGAACAATCCAATCTAACTGATACTTTTAGACAACTTTCAAATCTTGTACTGGATTGCAAATCTAGTACCAAGAAATTATGTTGCTGTAGTCAGCTATTGCTGTGTGTATGCATAGTGAGATGACAGGGGCCACAGTTACTTCATCAGATTGATTTATTATACTTAATGCTGATTCCCTCAGGCACAAAACATGTGTGTAAAACTTGTTTAAGAGTTTTACAAGTACACAGAAGTAACCTGGATTCTACCTACATGTGTAAACTCATTCCCTGGCTGCTTTGAGGAAGGCTGCTGATCCTTGAAATCTGTGCATTTTTTAAATGCCTATGTTTCTATTTATCATTAAGTCTGTTGCCACAATTGAAAGATGTCATGGTGAAGAGTATGTGATAGTCTGCTTAATTATCCTTTGTGGAGCAGACAAAGTGTGTATTAATATATTCTAAAAAAATTAAGTGGTTAAGGATTTTTCATCCTTGTTGTCTGTAAGATTGAGAAGGGGGGGTTTTTATATAAGCCATGCACTTGTGAGACTTTGATTCCTCAGTAAATTATTTCTTTAGCTGGTTTTTACCAGCATTATTGAAACCATTTGTCAACACAGGCTAAGAAAAAGAGCAGGATTATCAGATAAAATACTGCAGAAGATCATGCAGATCAGTGAAATCACAGAATATTTTGAGTTGGAAGGGACCCACAAAGATCATTTAATCCAACTCTTAAGTGAATGGCCCCAGACAGGGATTGAACCCACAACCTTGGCATTATTAGCACCATTCTCTGACTAACTGAGCTAATTTCAAACTGTTTTAAAACAAACTATTTTGTACTAACTGTACATTTCCTTAAAAATCATTCTACAAGAATGAAGTAATCAGCTATATTGCTCTGTTTCAAAGGTAATTTGGTAGTTGTTCCAGGAGATTACATAGATGGATTTGGTATCCATCCATGGATGGATACCATCTGTAGGTGGAAGTATAGGGTATGTCTTAAAACTTGTCTTACAGTGAGCACGTTGAACTTTTTCATAATTGCAACCTACTGATGTGAGAAAATACCTCTATGTATTCTTTCTGCTCCTACAGGAATTGTGGAAGATCATGGCTGAACACCTGACCTGACCGGCCCACAAGAAAATAGAAGATCTTTACCTAAGGAGAAGGGCTATTTTGCTGTTCTGTTAAGATAAGGGTTTTCATCCCAAGAAAAGCATCTTCCTGGTGGAATTGTGTTCTGAGAAAGTATCGCAATGCAGTTTTGCTTTACTTTTTTGATTTTGGCACTTGATTTCTTGGACTTGTGCACTTGGACATGATTTCTTTGTTGCTTCCAAGTACCTGCTGGATGCCAGACAGTGGCACTGACGTGGTGACTTGCTGTTTGGGATTGCTGACTTCAGTTTTAGAGTCTGGCGAAGAAGTATTTAACCTTTTCCATGTGGCTGATTTGCAGATGTTGTGCATTTTCCTTTTTAGTTACAGAACATGGACACTTCTCAGTCTCATCCCAGTTCCACATTACTTGTATTTATGGACACTTGTGAAACAGTGTTCTGGACAAGACTTGTTTGTCATGAATTAAATTTTCCTTAAGCAATTTGTTTATGGAACTTGGTCCTTAATTCTCAGTTTGTCCTGTCTAGATCACTCTGGTTTAGGGCCACTGTCTGAACTGAAAGGAGACAAGATGCATTTTGTTTGAGCCTCTAAAAATACTCCACAGAGGTTTTGGAGTATAGGAGGTCAACCCTATATTGTCCTGCAGGAATTTTAAGCTATTCTGTCCTAGGCAGGTTGAAGGTGAGAAGGTGCCACATAAAGTGAGATGTTACAGCTCTTGAAATACTTGAAATTCTGTCCTCAGCATATACATGTGAGGCTGGGGGGAGGGAGGTGGCCAAGAATGTCTTGTCCACTCAAAAGGGGGCCTCCAGTAACTTACTTTTGGATTAAACTAAAACATATTTATTAAATCTCTCCTGTGTTATTAATGAAACCAAAAATCTGCTCGTACTTTAATAAATGTTATGTGCACTGTTGTATTTATATTACTTTGTCATATGTACACTGCCATGGAAATGCTTGTGCCCACTGGATTCCTCAGCACTCGGAGAGTGTCGGTGATGGACCTGTTCCAGCCTGGGACTCTTGGGAGTGTGCAGACATTCTTTAGAAGCATCTGATTGACTTCTTGAAAGCTTGTTTTACATTTGGTGTAGGTCAGTTATTTCATAACCTGCTTATGTGTGTGAAGACCTATTTTTTGTGTTCTGTAATGGGATGAAATGTTAATAGATGATGATGGCCATTCCCTGTGAGTAGAGTCAAAATAAAAATTACATTATGTTAGCACGTATCTGCCTAGATTAATACAAAACTTCTCTCTCAGAACCCTCATTTGAACTTCAAAGATAAAAAACCGGATACCCAAACTAGCATTCATTTGTTTGTTGTGTAATGGTATTAACTTTGTAGATTCAACTATTTTTAAATCTAGCTGCTTATTTCAGTAGTGATTTTTTGAAGGCTATAGCAAGAAATCAGTTTGAACTGATGTGAAATAGTGTGTGCAGTTGGAGAAGCCTTTTTCTCACACAGGATTTCTCAAAGTCTTTGGATTTATCAGCAGAAACTCATCTGCAAGTCCTTCATTTCTGTGAAGGAGGAGAAAGTAGGCACTTAATTTAAAATTTATGATTATTTCTACTTGGCTGTGGAGATTAAGTTGGAAAGTTTTCATTTGGAAAACTGACTTTATCTTTTGCTAAATAAGGTCATCAGGCAGCTGGGAACATTTCTGGATCTGGTTGGCAAATCCAGTGGTCATCCAGATGGATCATTTTCTGGAGAGAGGAACATAGAGAAGGTGAAGTGGAACCTGTGGAACCCTTGCAGTGTGCTTAGTTCTGATAAAAGGGAGGAGTGCCCAAATATTCTTGGCAAGTATGGTAATGGATAAACTCATGATCTTCCAGGAGGAATATGATTTGAAGCAAACTGATTGTCACTTATGTCACTGCCATGTGGTGAAACAACAAATGCCTTTTCTCAGTCCCCATCCCTGTCCTGCTTTTATCTCTCTGAAGAGAAGCAAAAACGACACAGTTAAAGATACTGGTCAGGAGAAGAATTTGAACTTTTACACAACATCTAAATAAGCACTGCCAACTAATTGCATTTATTTCTTTTAAGTCTTTGTTGATGTGAAACTTTGAGAGTTGCTTTGTTGTGAATGTCTGTGTGTCATTTTTCAGTAGAAAGAAAAATTGTTGAAGATACTCCCTTGATGGGATAGATTCTGTATATCATTGCTGGGTGTCTTGGGGTGACTTTATGATGTTGTATCCCCTATCACCGCTCTATGCCCAGATAGGATCCTGAGCCTTTCTGTGCCTTTAAAACTGGATGCAAGAGAGAGAAAAAAAAACTGAGCAAACTTTTCAAAACAGTTTGTGCTTCAAGGACACAGAGATTAGCTGCTGCTTCTGAGGAGCGAAGGAAGCATCCTTTCCGCTTCTCTCAGCTTTTCGGCTCTGTTTCTCCAGAGAGAGACCGAGAGTTAAGATTCTTTCTGGGACTTCGGTTTTTCCCTTCTTCTCTTCTGGACTGTTTCAGCATCAGAATACCAGAACTCACAGGGAAAATTTCCACCTTAGGCCCGGAGGGGGCCTGGGCCAACCCAGCTCTGAGGAGGAGGATAGAGACCACACCCACAGAAGGACTTTAAAATCTTCCCAGGTTTCTCTCCACAGCGAGAGGTTTTATTATTTAGCTTTATTATTCTTTTCCTGTGTGTTTGTTAAAAAATAGGTTTTTTCCCTTCACTTTCCTCCGAGGAAAATATGAAGTTACAGTGGAAATAATCCTGAAAAGAAGGTGGTGTTTAATTGCCTACTTTTTGACAGTAGCTTTAGGAGGCTGCCTCCAGTAGTTTGGGGTTTTCAGGAAACATTCTAGGAAAAAGTGGGTGTACTTTGTGTGTGTGTGGTAGGGACTTCTCATTCCTTAGAAGATGAGGACTTAAATTGGATCTCAAAGTTTTATAGCAGATAACTATCGTGAGATTGTCTGTTCATTAACTCTTCTGTTTGTGGACTTCTACATCCACTACTAGTTCCAGTCCTTTTCCATTTTCACCATAGAATTAAGGGCTTTGTCCCTGGCAGTTGCATTTCTGGGTTTTGTCTTGTTTGCTTTGTTAAGACAACATCTTAAAACATGGAGAAATAATTTTAGGTGTCTGAGATTTCTACTTACTGATCTTATTTTACATTCTAGTTGTGTATTTTCCCCTTCCATAGTGTTGGTTATAGCAGTTTTGCAATCTGAATTCTGATGTTTTTGATTCCAAGGAAACCTAATTGCAAGTGTACTTCTCCATTGGATCAGTGAGACCTAATCCAACTGACTCCTATGATCCAGTCAAGGCCATCAGTGGGGATCTGTTGCTGGGGATATAAAGAGAGAGCAGACCAACTATTTTGATGGCAATGGATATCTGGACCCACTTTGGAGTTATGTGTAACTGTGCTCTCAACACATGTGGCAGTGCAGGGTGTGTTAGCAAAGCTGATTTTCCTCAGTCCTGTGCCTGAGACCACAGTACCTGGAGTCAGACTGCCAGGAGTGTGAAAGCCAAATGTTGCTGCTGATTTTAAAGACAGTTATTGGTGCTGAGTGTTGAATACAGGAAACTGAAGACTGCTTCTGAAAAGTGGGTGCTGAATTCCTGTCTATCTGCTTGTTCTGACATGGCAAGGATAGCTGCCTGTCTCAGAAGCTTGTAGAGATTTTTCAATCTGCAAGTAAACTGAGAATTATTCACTTAATGCTTAGCAACTTGTCTTTAAAATGTAGTTCATCTCCTGAGTTTGATCATGGTGTTTGTAACCTGAACACTTTGGAGGTTCAAGTGAAGAAGNGGAATGAAGTGCCTTAGACTTATATATTTCCCAGCTTGAGCAACTCTAAAACAGTTTCTCTTGTTTGCTTTCAGGGAATCATTGAATGTTTTTAAGTAGTTGTGTGTTGGAGTCCATTCATAAGCTGATACACAAATAGGCTTTGCTTAAATCTCTGGAAATATGTAAGCAATAACTCTTCCTGTCGTTTGTTGCCAGGTGTTTGTCTAGGAAGCCAAGCCAATAATTCTGTTCTGACAAAGTGCCTTAAAATCAATGGAAAGATTCATTCAAGAGTTATTTTTTACTGATGCTGACATAACATTTTTTCTGCTTTTCAGGAGTGGAGGGTGTACATTTTTTTGGCTGTTGGGAGTTAATTACCCTGAGAAGACCCATTTTTTCTTTAGCTGAGGGAAGTTACACACCTATTTAAGATGCCAGTATAGGAGGGATGTTCTAAATGAGATATTCTTTTGCCAGGCTGAACTTCACTTTAAGACATATGGACATTACATGTGAAGCCTACAGTCACTTTAGAAATACTCTAAATGATTTGGAGAACCTCCAAGATGGAAAAATGAAATATACAGTGGAGCCCATTAAGCTTGATTTCTGCCAGTTCCTTGTTTATGAGCGCATTGAGCAGTTGGTAAGTGGCATTCATGAAAATAAATGTAATGTGTCAGGCTGATCATCTCAAATTAGTTATCAGCTATTTATGTAACATGAAGTGAGAACAGGAGAATAAACATCTTTTATTTCCATTTAGCTTTTTTGATTTAAAATGATCCTTGTTTGTGCTTACATAATCTGTACTAGATTGACATGTCCTGGTTTTGGCTGGGACAGAGTTGATTTTCTATCACCAGCAGTAGAGTGGCTGAGATTGCACTCAGTTTCTCAAAGGATAAGAGACATTTACTTTGTAAAATGCCATTTTCGTGATTGAACTGGAAAGTGGGACCAATATATCTTTTCATTTATTTTCTTGTAGAAAAGCTTTCATTTTACAGTTTTAGTAATTCCTTTCCCAGTTCAGAGTTCAGGAAATAATGTTCTAATATCCATGAAGAAGTCAATTAGCTGTAAACTTCTGTTATTGAGAAACATCCAGATATAATATTTCTGGTTGTCTAATTACCTCTCAAGCACTTATGGTTCTCTTTCTCCATCTTTTTCCAAATTATCTGCCCTTAGGAATACTATACAGGGTAGCTAACAGCTTGCTGACTTCTAGAACAATCCAATCTAACTGATACTTTTAGACAACTTTCAAATCTTGTACTGGATTGCAAATCTAGTACCAAGAAATTATGTTGCTGTAGTCAGCTATTGCTGTGTGTATGCATAGTGAGATGACAGGGGCCACAGTTACTTCATCAGATTGATTTATTATACTTAATGCTGATTCCCTCAGGCACAAAACATGTGTGTAAAACTTGTTTAAGAGTTTTACAAGTACACAGAAGTAACCTGGATTCTACCTACATGTGTAAACTCATTCCCTGGCTGCTTTGAGGAAGGCTGCTGATCCTTGAAATCTGTGCATTTTTTAAATGCCTATGTTTCTATTTATCATTAAGTCTGTTGCCACAATTGAAAGATGTCATGGTGAAGAGTATGTGATAGTCTGCTTAATTATCCTTTGTGGAGCAGACAAAGTGTGTATTAATATATTCTAAAAAAATTAAGTGGTTAAGGATTTTTCATCCTTGTTGTCTGTAAGATTGAGAAGGGGGGGTTTTTATATAAGCCATGCACTTGTGAGACTTTGATTCCTCAGTAAATTATTTCTTTAGCTGGTTTTTACCAGCATTATTGAAACCATTTGTCAACACAGGCTAAGAAAAAGAGCAGGATTATCAGATAAAATACTGCAGAAGATCATGCAGATCAGTGAAATCACAGAATATTTTGAGTTGGAAGGGACCCACAAAGATCATTTAATCCAACTCTTAAGTGAATGGCCCCAGACAGGGATTGAACCCACAACCTTGGCATTATTAGCACCATTCTCTGACTAACTGAGCTAATTTCAAACTGTTTTAAAACAAACTATTTTGTACTAACTGTACATTTCCTTAAAAATCATTCTACAAGAATGAAGTAATCAGCTATATTGCTCTGTTTCAAAGGTAATTTGGTAGTTGTTCCAGGAGATTACATAGATGGATTTGGTATCCATCCATGGATGGATACCATCTGTAGGTGGAAGTATAGGGTATGTCTTAAAACTTGTCTTACAGTGAGCACGTTGAACTTTTTCATAATTGCAACCTACTGATGTGAGAAAATACCTCTATGTATTCTTTCTGCTCCTACAGGAATTGTGGAAGATCATGGCTGAACACCTGACCTGACCGGCCCACAAGAAAATAGAAGATCTTTACCTAAGGAGAAGGGCTATTTTGCTGTTCTGTTAAGATAAGGGTTTTCATCCCAAGAAAAGCATCTTCCTGGTGGAATTGTGTTCTGAGAAAGTATCGCAATGCAGTTTTGCTTTACTTTTTTGATTTTGGCACTTGATTTCTTGGACTTGTGCACTTGGACATGATTTCTTTGTTGCTTCCAAGTACCTGCTGGATGCCAGACAGTGGCACTGACGTGGTGACTTGCTGTTTGGGATTGCTGACTTCAGTTTTAGAGTCTGGCGAAGAAGTATTTAACCTTTTCCATGTGGCTGATTTGCAGATGTTGTGCATTTTCCTTTTTAGTTACAGAACATGGACACTTCTCAGTCTCATCCCAGTTCCACATTACTTGTATTTATGGACACTTGTGAAACAGTGTTCTGGACAAGACTTGTTTGTCATGAATTAAATTTTCCTTAAGCAATTTGTTTATGGAACTTGGTCCTTAATTCTCAGTTTGTCCTGTCTAGATCACTCTGGTTTAGGGCCACTGTCTGAACTGAAAGGAGACAAGATGCATTTTGTTTGAGCCTCTAAAAATACTCCACAGAGGTTTTGGAGTATAGGAGGTCAACCCTATATTGTCCTGCAGGAATTTTAAGCTATTCTGTCCTAGGCAGGTTGAAGGTGAGAAGGTGCCACATAAAGTGAGATGTTACAGCTCTTGAAATACTTGAAATTCTGTCCTCAGCATATACATGTGAGGCTGGGGGGAGGGAGGTGGCCAAGAATGTCTTGTCCACTCAAAAGGGGGCCTCCAGTAACTTACTTTTGGATTAAACTAAAACATATTTATTAAATCTCTCCTGTGTTATTAATGAAACCAAAAATCTGCTCGTACTTTAATAAATGTTATGTGCACTGTTGTATTTATATTACTTTGTCATATGTACACTGCCATGGAAATGCTTGTGCCCACTGGATTCCTCAGCACTCGGAGAGTGTCGGTGATGGACCTGTTCCAGCCTGGGACTCTTGGGAGTGTGCAGACATTCTTTAGAAGCATCTGATTGACTTCTTGAAAGCTTGTTTTACATTTGGTGTAGGTCAGTTATTTCATAACCTGCTTATGTGTGTGAAGACCTATTTTTTGTGTTCTGTAATGGGATGAAATGTTAATAGATGATGATGGCCATTCCCTGTGAGTAGAGTCAAAATAAAAATTACATTATGTTAGCACGTATCTGCCTAGATTAATACAAAACTTCTCTCTCAGAACCCTCATTTGAACTTCAAAGATAAAAAACCGGATACCCAAACTAGCATTCATTTGTTTGTTGTGTAATGGTATTAACTTTGTAGATTCAACTATTTTTAAATCTAGCTGCTTATTTCAGTAGTGATTTTTTGAAGGCTATAGCAAGAAATCAGTTTGAACTGATGTGAAATAGTGTGTGCAGTTGGAGAAGCCTTTTTCTCACACAGGATTTCTCAAAGTCTTTGGATTTATCAGCAGAAACTCATCTGCAAGTCCTTCATTTCTGTGAAGGAGGAGAAAGTAGGCACTTAATTTAAAATTTATGATTATTTCTACTTGGCTGTGGAGATTAAGTTGGAAAGTTTTCATTTGGAAAACTGACTTTATCTTTTGCTAAATAAGGTCATCAGGCAGCTGGGAACATTTCTGGATCTGGTTGGCAAATCCAGTGGTCATCCAGATGGATCATTTTCTGGAGAGAGGAACATAGAGAAGGTGAAGTGGAACCTGTGGAACCCTTGCAGTGTGCTTAGTTCTGATAAAAGGGAGGAGTGCCCAAATATTCTTGGCAAGTATGGTAATGGATAAACTCATGATCTTCCAGGAGGAATATGATTTGAAGCAAACTGATTGTCACTTATGTCACTGCCATGTGGTGAAACAACAAATGCCTTTTCTCAGTCCCCATCCCTGTCCTGCTTTTATCTCTCTGAAGAGAAGCAAAAACGACACAGTTAAAGATACTGGTCAGGAGAAGAATTTGAACTTTTACACAACATCTAAATAAGCACTGCCAACTAATTGCATTTATTTCTTTTAAGTCTTTGTTGATGTGAAACTTTGAGAGTTGCTTTGTTGTGAATGTCTGTGTGTCATTTTTCAGTAGAAAGAAAAATTGTTGAAGATACTCCCTTGATGGGATAGATTCTGTATATCATTGCTGGGTGTCTTGGGGTGACTTTATGATGTTGTATCCCCTATCACCGCTCTATGCCCAGATAGGATCCTGAGCCTTTCTGTGCCTTTAAAACTGGATGCAAGAGAGAGAAAAAAAAACTGAGCAAACTTTTCAAAACAGTTTGTGCTTCAAGGACACAGAGATTAGCTGCTGCTTCTGAGGAGCGAAGGAAGCATCCTTTCCGCTTCTCTCAGCTTTTCGGCTCTGTTTCTCCAGAGAGAGACCGAGAGTTAAGATTCTTTCTGGGACTTCGGTTTTTCCCTTCTTCTCTTCTGGACTGTTTCAGCATCAGAATACCAGAACTCACAGGGAAAATTTCCACCTTAGGCCCGGAGGGGGCCTGGGCCAACCCAGCTCTGAGGAGGAGGATAGAGACCACACCCACAGAAGGACTTTAAAATCTTCCCAGGTTTCTCTCCACAGCGAGAGGTTTTATTATTTAGCTTTATTATTCTTTTCCTGTGTGTTTGTTAAAAAATAGGTTTTTTCCCTTCACTTTCCTCCGAGGAAAATATGAAGTTACAGTGGAAATAATCCTGAAAAGAAGGTGGTGTTTAATTGCCTACTTTTTGACAGTAGCTTTAGGAGGCTGCCTCCAGTAGTTTGGGGTTTTCAGGAAACATTCTAGGAAAAAGTGGGTGTACTTTGTGTGTGTGTGGTAGGGACTTCTCATTCCTTAGAAGATGAGGACTTAAATTGGATCTCAAAGTTTTATAGCAGATAACTATCGTGAGATTGTCTGTTCATTAACTCTTCTGTTTGTGGACTTCTACATCCACTACTAGTTCCAGTCCTTTTCCATTTTCACCATAGAATTAAGGGCTTTGTCCCTGGCAGTTGCATTTCTGGGTTTTGTCTTGTTTGCTTTGTTAAGACAACATCTTAAAACATGGAGAAATAATTTTAGGTGTCTGAGATTTCTACTTACTGATCTTATTTTACATTCTAGTTGTGTATTTTCCCCTTCCATAGTGTTGGTTATAGCAGTTTTGCAATCTGAATTCTGATGTTTTTGATTCCAAGGAAACCTAATTGCAAGTGTACTTCTCCATTGGATCAGTGAGACCTAATCCAACTGACTCCTATGATCCAGTCAAGGCCATCAGTGGGGATCTGTTGCTGGGGATATAAAGAGAGAGCAGACCAACTATTTTGATGGCAATGGATATCTGGACCCACTTTGGAGTTATGTGTAACTGTGCTCTCAACACATGTGGCAGTGCAGGGTGTGTTAGCAAAGCTGATTTTCCTCAGTCCTGTGCCTGAGACCACAGTACCTGGAGTCAGACTGCCAGGAGTGTGAAAGCCAAATGTTGCTGCTGATTTTAAAGACAGTTATTGGTGCTGAGTGTTGAATACAGGAAACTGAAGACTGCTTCTGAAAAGTGGGTGCTGAATTCCTGTCTATCTGCTTGTTCTGACATGGCAAGGATAGCTGCCTGTCTCAGAAGCTTGTAGAGATTTTTCAATCTGCAAGTAAACTGAGAATTATTCACTTAATGCTTAGCAACTTGTCTTTAAAATGTAGTTCATCTCCTGAGTTTGATCATGGTGTTTGTAACCTGAACACTTTGGAGGTTCAAGTGAAGAAGGAGTGTTGGGGCGCACTATGTGCTGGAAGAGAGACAGGCCCTGAGGGCCGGAGAGACAGCCTCTTTCTCGGACCCGGGGATCCTGGAAGTGCATCCAGGTCACCGAGGATGGGTTTCTGGACAGTGTCAGACCTATGAGATGTGATAATTGTAGTTTGTGACCTTACATGGTATTGTTTACTTATTACCAGAATAGGCAATGTCTGTGCACTATCCCAGGTGATTGGGGGACACTGAGGTGAACATCTTTCCTGTTTATATGATGCGATATCCTGTTGGGTGCTGGTATTTAGGGAGTATTTTGCTGTGCAATAAACACTTTGCACTTCTCCATCTTGCGTGCAGACTCATGCCCTTGTGTGAATACTGCAAAGGAGGATTTGAAAATGAGCTACTTCTTGCTGCCAGGCTGTCATGCTGTGACATAGGTCCAGAGGTTTGTGTTCTCTGACAGACTTCATCCTGCTGTTGTTCCAGTCATCCTGATCCTGACTTTCTGTTTGTCCTTTGCACCTCTGCTGGAAGTTGGTGCATTAACAGAATTAAGCTTCCTCTTGAGAAATAACTGCCCCTTTATGCTGCCAGCAGTGCAGTCAGCTGTGTCAGTACAGTACATTGCCTCAGAGAAAGTTTCTCCCAGCAGATGGCAGATGGAATTGCTTTAACAATACCAGCACCTAAAGGCAGTAACAAAATATCTTTGTGTATATATGTGTGTGTTCGTTTGTTTAAACATTGCCCAAGCCAGCCACACCGGTGTGAGCAAGAAGAGATGCAAAGGAATATCCCTAGCTTGCTAGCAAGGTGAGTATATTCTCTAAGCTTTTTGAGCAAATATTCAAAGGGAATACTTGTCAGATAGTGATACGTAAGATGTTAATAATAATTAGAGGTAACATAACTCCTGCCTCAAAGTTGAGTAAAAATACATATAATAAATTAGGCAAGAAAGTTGACAGAGAGTTGGACAGAAGATAGCACGAAAAAAAGTAAAGTTTACTGCCCTGCAATGGCCCTGCTCAGTTCTTGTTCTATGGGATGTCAGTAGCAAGTTTATATTGCAGAATGATCAGAAGGGGCACAAAGAAATTATCTGCTCTGTATTCCTCTCAAAGCAGAATCATATTCATCTGAGAATCTTGATGAGTGTTTGTCTTGCTTCTTATCAAAGGCTCTCATCATAGAGATCCTGTATTTCTCCCATTAATCTGTTCTAGTGCTTCCTTATCCTTTATGATACAAATGGCTTACTGCCATCTCAATGGCTAAACTGCTGCCTCTCTTGTGATTTTGGACCATTAAATCTTTCTTACTGTAATAAACTGACAGATATAAGGGTTCTGGGCAGGGTTAAGTGGAACTGAGGAGGCATAGATGGCCTACCCTCAAGTGGTGCGTGCAGAGACAGAAGGATCCTGTAACACCATCTGCAAATTGATGGTGTTGCAGCACAAAAGAGCAGCTCTGGCCACTCAGAGCCCGCAGCGTTCCTGCCTTGCTTGTGTCCTCTCCGGCTCTCCTGTCTTGTGGCCTTCAGCTGCTCTGCCACAGTATCTGCTCCAGGATACTCCCTGGAGCCTTCAATGGAGGTGATTGAGAGCTGAGCAGGGTCTGACAGCTTCCCTCTCTTGTGGCTAAGTGTGCATCTGCTATGGATCCCAGTGCAGGAGTTCTCTGAAGTCACCTGGACAGGGAGAGGGTGCCTGTGTGCTGCTTGCGGGAGAGGGGAGGGAGGTGTACATTTCAGAAGCACTCGTTGGCCTTTTGTAGACAGGTCTTAGGTTTTGAAGAAAACCAAGACTGTGAATGACACATGGAATTCTGTAAGATGAGAGTCCAGGTAGGGTTCAACATGCTTGCCGTGGGTTCTGTTGTGGATGAGATACATAATAATTATTATTGGGTTGGAGTTTAAGGGGCAGCATTGTGTCTGCAAATACCACACTGCTGTAGCAGAACCAAGCAGCAACTGAGCAGATGGGCTCGTCATGGGATTGAGCTGTCCACAACAAAAACGTGTTTTGTCTAGGTCAGGCTTAGATGTTGGTGAAGATTCGGGTTTTAAACTTGGCGTTTGACATCATATAGGTTTAATTTGAATTTCTAATCAGTTAGAAGACTAAATCACTTTCCCAGTAGCTGCCTTTGCTAAATTAAGTATGTCCCAAGTGGCAGCAGGTAAATACGAGGCAATAAGGAAAGGACAGTGGGTCTTCGTGGAGCTGTAACCGTGCAGGCACGGATTCCCACCGCGGTTAGGAAAGAGGCTCCGCTGCGCTTCTCGCCGATGCACGATGGATGGAGGAAACAAGCACCCCTGACCTTGTCGAGGGTGCGCGGTGGCCTATGGAGCTGGGGGACGCGGGGCAGGCGGAGAGGAGGGGGGGCAGCCCCTGTCCCGAGGGTCCCTCAGCG
>VZTD01005910.1:108491-124207 GCA_013397725.1 Rhagologus leucostigma
CCCCCTGAGGCACCCAAGCAGATGGTGAAAAGGGTCCCTGTGCAAATGGTTGCTCCAGCGAGCAAACTCCACTCACGGTAGAAAGGAAGGCAGCAGAAGGCAGGACCCCGCAGTGACGGTGAGTTCTCCCTACAAGGACTGCAGCCTCTCCTTCCCCTCCGAACGCCGGAAGAAAGAAGAGCCCTAGGCACTGTACCCAGCCCTTTTTCTCAGTTCAAATCTCGCGCCATCTCCACCCCCACCGGAGAAGAAGAAAAGAAAAACCAAAAAAACAAAAGAGGACAGCTGGCCTTCCCCTCCCTTGGCCAGGTCTTTTTGTCTCTCTTAAGCACCCAGCAATTGTCCCTTAGCATGGGGAAAAAAATTCTTTAAGAGGAAAAGAAAGGAACAAAAAAAGAACTCCTAAAACCCTCAACACCTGCACACGTGCAACCTCTGACTTTTTCAAGCTCAATATCTGCCCACCAAATGAAATCCCTGCAGTTAGTGGTATTGATTGTGCTGAATTCCACTCTGTTCATGAGCCTTTTAACTTCTTTCACAAAAGAAAAACTGCCTCTGTACACAGAGTATAAAGTTACTGGATGTGCTAGGTTAGGAAGCAGCCTTCTGGCCAGCCACAGGTTGGAAAGCTGCAGTGTGCTGGCTTTCCCACAAAGCTAAGCAATCCCAGTTGTCCTTTTGTTTTGCCCTTCATGGTAATCCTCTTTGACGAAATAAGATCCTTATCCTACTGTCTGCAAATCGTTTGCTCAGATTTTTGTAATTAACTTGAGGCCAACATTTATATAGTCTTGCTTTGTTTCCTTCCAGCTGCATTGAAATACTTTTTGATATATTTTAAGGTGAACCTAGTGATTACTGCTCACAGTACCTAAAAGTTGATATGACACTCCAACTTGTGTTTTACTCCTCCAAACACAACAAGCCCTTAAGAGAGGCATTGCTTTCCCTCTTCATGCAGATTTGTGGTCCTGAGACCCTGCTGTTGAGTCTTGTGGCAACTCTGGTTTTGTGAAGGAGGACTAGGACTTGGTGTTGAGTATCCTGCATGCTTAGCTCTCTGCTTTGTGATACTGATGTGCTTTGTTCCCATTTCTTGCAGAAGTGGATGACATTTAGGATTTTGACATCTTGTTTCTACCCTAGATCTGCTATTTCTGAATACTGAATTCTCCTCAAGTACTGTGGCTGTGTTGTTTGAAATGCTTTGCTTTTCTTGAAAAAGTGTAGCAGATGCTTTCTAGGGTGTGAGGCAGGGGTTAAGGAGGGCTGTAGAGTTGCTTCTGGAGGAATTTGCCATCATTTGCAGTGAAATGCATTGATAACATAGTAAACCTTCCAATATTTTCCATAAAAACAAAATATCTTTGATACTAACCATGTGTTTTTACATGGTGTTGTGGACCAGCCTGGCCAGAATCTGATCCCCATTTTGCCTTGTATCACCATCATGTATTTCAGAAGAACGTTTGTAGCATTGATACAGAGAAATAGTTGGTTCTATTGAAGCTGGAGATTACTTTCTAACAGTGAAGTATTGTGTAATAAGTGAGTCTTCCTTTGACAACTGCAAATCAGAGCAGAACTTGAACTTACTGCAGGTGGTTGGCCATATCCTTTCCAATGACAGACTGTTCAAGTAGATTTTCATTACCACTGTTTTCTTGAGTAAATCAAATGCAAATCCATGGGGGTTTTGTTACAGGTCCCACTTTTGTGAACTGCACATTTTTAATACATCTCAAAGTTTTAGTAGTTATAGTTGCTTCAAATCACTGACATGGGACTTCTAAGTTTTTTGCCCTGCAACAGGATTTAAATAGTCATTGTCATCCTCTTTGTGCATCCAGCCTGCCAGGCAGGGTCGTTGTGGGTATGGAAGGATGAAAGCAGCCATACAGAACAATAAGAATTTAGGCTCTACTCAGGAAGTGGCAGTTTGGTGTTAATCAGCCATTTGATGTAAGGGTTAAAGCAAAAAAAGTCCACTATAAATAAAAGTCTACAATGGAATTATTGTCTCTCTGCAGGATGGGTTTCCAAGCAGTTGGACATGACATGACTCAGCACGATGGGGCACAGTGCTGACTGGAGTCTCTAGATGATGTTGCCATATAACTTGTTAGCACTTTGCAGCACAAAGTACTTTTCATCCAGCATCATTTTGTTTAATGAGTTTAGCCTCACATTATCCAAGGCAACACTCAGCAGAGGCACAAGAACCTCAGTCTTCCTTAGGAGCTGTAATCCTGATTATTCACTGAATAAGTGTGGTAATAAATGACTGACACAAGGAATTGCTCTTGAATTCAGTGTTTTGTACATGGCGAGTGTAAGCACCTACAGCTTTTCTCAGTCCTTCCCCCTCTGCTTTGTGATGTGTCCCTGCCTTAACCATCTGTCTGAATAGGATTATGGCACTTTCTGTGGTAGATTATCTGATTAACAGATTCAGTTTAAAGACAGCAGTTTGTTCTAATGACTGGTAACCAGGACAGGCCAGTTTAAATGCGTTGTTTACAGTCTGTGTATGTAATTAATAACAGATTTTAAATTATGAAGAAGGTGAGGGATCAGTTTTGGTTCTTATTTTGGATCAAATCAACCACTTGTTATGGGATCTGTCTTACAAATAACTGCAGTCTGGGCTCCTTTCTTGGCAGTTGCTCACAGTACTCACATGAGATCCCAGGCTACAGTCTCCAGCAAAGGAGAAGGGAACCAGAACAGGATTAACCGTGTCTGATTCTCTTCCTTGTTGGTGTTAGTGGCATTTTGATTGGCAGTTTGTCTGGATGCTGATCAGTTGTCCATTTTGGGTAGAAAAAAAGCTCTCGAAAACAACATGGTGACTTTAAAACTTGTACTCCTGCAACAGGTGTAAATGGGTTGTGTGGATGCTGGTGTGGCATCTGTTGGCGTGTAAATGACCTGGGCCAGGTAGTGTTACAATGGACACACTGCAGAGTGTGTCTGGTCTGCCTGAATGACTTTGTCCCTCGTTGTTCCCGTGTTAGCACAGTGATCATCACACCACCCTCTCCAACCGAACCAACACTGCTGCTTGTGGCTGCTCTGAGTGAAGGGGAAAAAGGAAGTGTGATGCTGCAGGAGCAGCATAAACTGGAGTGTTTGCCAGAGACCTTATCTGCTTCCTGTAAGCACTGCATCTTCCGTCTTTGTCCTATGCTGCTGATATCTGTCCTTGCCTCTGCGTGCGTTAGGCCCTTCTTTGTGCCCAACTCTGCTCATACTGAACCAGCAGCACAAGTCTGGGGCTTGCTCTGGCTGCTCCCTCATCTCCCCCCTTGCAGACGGGGTGCAATGCGTCAGTCCAAACCCTGTGCTTGGGAATCATCCTGCCCAAATGTTGCATCCCACAGCTGGAGCCTACAGAGCCTAAAGTGGGACCCCCAGCTCAGATCTCACACCTGGCTCCCTGCTGCACTGCAGCCCTGCCTGTTGGGGGGCACGAGCTCCCCCTCCTCTGCTCGTTTTAATGCCCTGATTACTGAAGTGGGTAAGTCACCACCTTGCTTGTAATAATTACAGATTTCCTCTCTGATTTTTCACTCGTCGGTTGCCACAGCAACCGTGCACTGGCTCAGCCGAAATGCTGTCACAGGGATTTAAATCTGAAGCGGCTCAGCCTCTCTCTGCGTTCTGGCACATCTTTCCTCTTGCCCCCCGGGACCATGGCAACCTGGCAATGGCAGCCCAGCCTCGGCCATGGCACCCTGTGCTGCTCTTCCCTGCATCCCTGTGCCTGAAGGGATGCTGCTGGTGTTTTGTGGGTATCCACATCTCCCCCATTCCCGTCAGGGGCAGTGTGCAGCCGGAGGTGCCGCTGGGATGCGTGCTGCCTGTCGTGCTGCCTGCGCACCACCTGAAGGGAATGAACCAAACCAAGGTTATTTTGTGACATTCGTGTGCCTGAGTGTCACCCTGAGGATATTTACAAACCAGAGTAAAAGTAAGGGGGTTAGGCACAAAACCTGTTCTTCAACTTCCACAATTGTTGAAAACCAAGGAGCCATTTCAAACCTTAACGCAGTCTGGCTGTACACCTCGGAATTTGTTTTCAGAAAGCTGCCGATGAGCTCGGACGCCCACATTCCAGAGCCAGATGTTCTCGGGTTTGAGGCAAGTCGGGTGTTCCTCTCTGCTGGCTTTGGCTGAGCACGGGCTGTAGCTGCCAGGAGCTGGTTCCATTAACCTTCATTAACTGGGGCATCCCCCCCAGCTGAGCTGGGGGGCTGCAGCTCAGGGCTTCCTCTGCGTGATGCCTGTCCCCGCTGCGCGGCTCCTAGAAGGAGCTGGCAGCAATGGCATTCTTCACCAGCGCAGCCAGCAGCAGCCTGCGCTGAAGACAAGCAGGCAGTGAAGCAGGGAGCAGCACTTCCAACCCAGGAGCTGGCTGTGGGGAGTTCGGGAGCAGCACTTCCAACGGGAGAGCTGGCTGCATGGTAGAGTTCGCATCCGAGTCCTGTAAGTGCCTTTGCCCTTCCAAGTCCTTTGTAAGTGCCCGCGGGCAGTGAGGTGGGCTCAGTCCGGCCACGCTGCACGCTGTGTCCAGAGGGGAATGAGGGAATTTGTGTTTGAGCAGGTATGGGGGTGTGTGTGTGTGTTGTTACGGTGTCCCTGCCATGGATACGCAGGGATAGCTGCTCCTGGTTTGTTTTCTGGACGCCTTGTGCAAGAAATCTCCTGCATGGCTGTGCTTTTCCATGTCCTCAGCTGGAATGGGGGTCACCTTGAGAAACCAGAGCCCTCACCCCGGCTTAAGACATTTCCCTTGGTTTGTTGCAGGCTGTCTCCCAGTGAGCTATTTTATGCCTTAGGACACAGAAAAATAAATAGTGCTTTTATTTGATGCTATTTATCTATCTGTTTTCCTGATCTCTGAGAAGGCAGCAGTAAGATGCTAGGAATAAAATCTTACAAGGAATATAACTGAATTTCCTTGGAAATACCACTTGAGAGTATTTTGCAATACTTTAAATTTTTCGAAACTACAAAATGCTTGTGGAGCAACTAATATGAAAAGCATGGCTGTGCCATAATTTGTTTAATCCATTGTGAGCTGGGCTGTTTTGGTCTGGGAAATGTGTGGAAATGGAACAGGCATGGTTTGGATATGTTGTTGCCATCTACATTTAAAATAATGGATTTAAAATATGCAGGCTTGAAGAGATGGTTTTATATGTACCTCATTGGTAAAGTTCACTGAAATACAGAAGTGCAGGTTTTTCCAGGGGGAACTACTAAAAAAAATTAGAATTTTTCAGCTAATGTAAGTTTAGTTGTGCTTTTTAAAATCAGCATTTATGTACCATTATGCCATTTATATAGGTATTGTTGGCTTTGCATCTGGAACTTGCCCAATTTCTAGCAGATGCTTTTTCAATTCCATTTTTTCTTTTCCTGAGACAATGTACTTCTTTCACAGGAAAGTTATAAGTGCATCTCATCCCACCTTAGCTGTGCCAATAGTTCTTGGATCAAAAATGAGCTGCTCAAAAGTTTAATGGGTTACCTGAGTCCTAGTGTGCCATAATCACAACATTCCTACCTGTTCTTATTCATTGGTTTAGGGACCAGAAGTCTTTCCTTGGCCCAATATTTTTTGGAGAGAGGGTAAACAGAGACAAAGGCAGAAAGATTTTATTTTAAGAAAAAAGAAAATCATATATTCATATCCAGGCACCAAACCCTGCTTAGAGGGCACTTGAGAAGGAGAACTAGGACACGAGTGTAGTGACACTTTTGACCATAAATGAGTTTTAAAACTTGATGGAAGGACTGAACCTGTTCTGGCTTCGCTGCTGGTTCAGCCCTGACCTGAGTGCAGGTCCCGTGAAGCAGGTAGGGATTGTCATGTCCTGATGGATACTGGACAGTACTTCCAAGCTGTAGGTGTGAGGTTTTCATCTTGTGCAGTGCAGCTTGGTTTGTGCTTTTGCTGCAGTGCTCACGACAGACTGACTTGAATGCCAGCTGCACGTGGAGGGAGAGAAGGGAGCTGTGCAAAAAACCAGTTTACTATGCTTTTGTGTGCAATATTTACTGTTCTGTCAAGACATGAAGGACAAAACCAGTCTCTCCATTTCTATTCTTCTGAAGGCTTATGGGACTGTCCAACGCTGTTGGTGTCAAAAAATAAATAGGCAACTCTGAATGACCGACACTTGAGCTTAACTGTAACTATGACAACTGTGTCCTTGACAACTTAAGTACAATCATGGAGTTTTCAATTACATCCTGTTCTGCACAAAGCTACTAAGATTATTAGAGGCATAAACAGCCTGTCAGCTTGTGAGGTGGTTTTTGGCAAAATCCATGTAGGTGGTAGATACACGTTTCCACTTGCAGGTCATTGTTCTGTTGCTGATGCTCTTGGTGGGAAGTGCCTTGTTGAGCTCTGCAGGCACAGGCTCGCCAGGCCTTGGGGAGAGCCTCACTTTGCTCTTTCTCAGCTACTGCCCATGAAATTGGGCCACATAAGTGTTGAGCTTCAAAGTGCTCAGGGCTCTCTTTTGGCTGGGTCCTGCATACCCAGCACACCTCTTTCAGGGTGTCCATCTTTCCTGATCCTGCTGTGTGGGCTTGATACTGTGGGGTGCTTGTAACCACCGTTACTTTTGGAGTACGAGGCTGTGGCCTTTGGTTGACCAAGGTGGGAGATGAGCAGCTTCTTTTTCTTTGCTGTGCCCTCTCATGAGGATGCTGCCAGGTACTGTTCTTCTCGAAGTTGAGGGTTCCAGCTCTGTTTTGTGCCGGGTTTGTATAGACACTTGATGAAAAAAATCTAATGCCAGCCTTTTTATGAACACTAGATGTAAATCTTCTTGCAACTTCCTCTTAACAGGACTTTTCTATTCAATTCTATTCTATTTCATTTGAGATAACTTTAGCCTAGCTATGACTGAATTTCTAAATTCTTGGTGTTACTCTTACAGACTTCTCCTGCAAATGCTGTTGTAAGCTAATTCAAATTTGTTTCAGAACTATACTTTGGGATAAAACCCCAGTTGAAGTAAAAGGACCTATTGTATTTCGTTGTGTGCACTCAGGCTTTCGTAAATGCATAGTCTATACTGAACTCTTAACGTTGCTCCTGGGACCAAGTGAACTGCAGTTAAATACATCAACGTGCTGCCAGGCCTCTTTATTTACATTGTTGTTTACTACATTTAAGTGGCTAAAGTAGCAAGTCAGGATTTCTAACGTCACCCTGTGCTCTGTCAATAACTGGTGAACTCATTCAGTTGTTTCCTGCTTTGATCTGCTGGATTCGGGCATTTCCTGTCTCCGCAAAAGGGGGTGGGGCTGTGCATTTTGAAACAGCAAGTGCTCTGTTCATTGCATCTTTTTATGCAGATACCATGATGACATTACATTACCTGATTCTTCCTCAAATGCAGACTAAGGAAGGACATGATTATGTTTAACAGATGACAGCCTTGACTGTCTTCTGCCTTGCCCATACTTACATTTCTTTGTGAAATTGTCGGGCTATTCTAGACACTGGGATCTCCTTGAGCTGTTTATAGAAGTAAAATACCTGAGCTAAATCACCTATGTCATTAAAGATGCTTGTTCATGAACACTACAAACCAGGAGACTTGTGCCCTTTTAACAATTCCAAGATGGACTTGGGTCCTGCCTGACTTTTCAACATTGTCCTTTTTAGTGTCAGGAACCACAGCTGACTTGGTTTCTCAGTTTGCAGTTCCTTCCACTGTTAAAAGGCAGATGCAGAAAGAGCAGCATCAAAGCACGCTGAGATGTGAAATAAAGAGCCTTTTTGCCTCTCGGAGGGACTCCCTCCTTGCAGCCTGCCTGTGCCAGCTCACCTGGGAGATGCCTGGGCAGGCTGGCTGTGGGAAGGGAAGGTTGGCATTCAGGCATTGTGCTGATGCTGCCAGGGGCTCTGAGAGAGGGACAGGGGCTGCTGCAGCCTCTGCACCCACCAGCAGCCCCTGTGCAGCTCACAGGGTGAGTGAGCCTTGGGCTGGGTTCACATCCACATGGATCCAAGCAAACAGGACTAAGAGATGGTCAGAGATGCTTTAAATTTCACAGCAATTAGCACTTAGCATGATTATACCTTTGCTGTGCAGCCTAGAAAAGTCAAGCAAAGGAAAACAGTTTAAAAAGGAATGAATTTGCCTTTAGGTCCCTGCTCCCCAGCTCCTCAAATCCACTTTTTGGAAGCCTTGTGAAGTAATTGCCCAGTGCAGCTTGTGCTGCTGTTTCTAAACCACTTAATTGTTCCTGGTTAAATGGGTTTGGAGCAGCTGAGGGACTGATGAATGTGCCCCCATGAATTTACGATTTCTGTGTCTTTGGCAGAGTTGCAAGAAAGAGATGCAAATTTGTAGAGCTGACTTCTCCTCCCAAATCTGCAGAGCTGACTTCTCCTCCCACCCTGCTGGGTCTCGGTTTGCCTTTACCTTTGCACCTCCCCAGAGGATGTCTTCCACGGCAGGTTGTGTGAGCTGCAGCCTGGCACACGGATGTCATGCTGCATTAGCTTCTCTGCTAGGGAGTGAGATTGCTGCACGAACTCCCAGTTTGTCTATTTTCACTCTTGTATCTGGATCGAGCCCTCTCTTTTTAAAATTTTTTCCAGGGTTCCCCCCCCAAGAAACACAATCTTGTTTGCTCATGGAAACAATGCATCTTTCTATGTTCACATTAGGCTGCTGCTGCTGACTGACTGTTGTCCCTAGTAACTAGTTTTATCTGTCAGAAATAATCACTTGGTACAGAAATTTAGCAGCTGCTGTTTAAAAAAAAATACATCCAATTTCACAGCATGCATTTAAAAAATCTACACATCCTTGTTTCATGTGCTTGATAAACTGGACTGAGCTTCCTCTTTGAAAATCATTTTTCTTACTAGAAGAATGTGGCTGTGACTTAACATATGCAGTGGCAAACATAGTTTATGTAATGCAAAATTACAGACAAAATTATGCAAATGTATTTGGGAAATAAAGGTACTGAGCATTCACTTCAGAATAGCAGTTCTGTAGAGTCATCTGCACCTACGGCTTCCTCCAGCTCAGTTGCCAGTAGAGGAAAAATGTTTAAGGAAGACTTATGAATCTTTTTCTGGAAGGGTGTCACATCTTCGTGGTCTGATGATCCTTCCCATCCCCTTTCCTGTCAGATCTCTGATATTGGTGGCTGTATTTTGCCTGGATTTAGGGAATTTGTGTGTCTGCAGTGGCTCCGGAGCAGCAGCGGTGATGGAGCATGACATCGCTGCGGCTCTGACGTACAGGAGAGCTGATTTCTGCTGGCTTGCAAACTCTGCTGCTGCGGCTGCTGCTTGCAGTGCTGGATCGGGCTGGGCTGGTGGGAATCGATCAGGAGATGGGTTATGGAGGCAAAATTCAATTGATTATTGCGATAACCAAATAATGCGTGCTTAGACTAAGATACCAATCACATCAGCTGATCTCCTGTGAGAGCCTGTGTGCATAATGGAGATGGAAAAGATGTTGGGTTTAGTTATACTCACACGTGATACTACATGATTTATTCTGACTCTGGACTAGATAATGGTAAAACTTTTTATATAAGAACTGTCAAGGAAAATTAGGGCTAAGCTACTTTATTTTTAAACCTCATGCAGTATTTTTTTTCCTATGAGTAGTTCAGAAAGCCAGTATCATTTCCGATTACATTTTTCAGCCTCTAATGAATACTGTAGCTTAGCTATTAAAGGACTTGAGATAAACCGTAAATATGAGTAAAGAATAAATAACATTCTGGGAGCATACATAGGCGTGGTTCACCTAGGGAGGGAAGAAGAAGGGAAACCTGGACACTGGTGGGCACAGCTGTGGAGTATGACTTGAAGGTGTGTTTGATTTTTATGTGAAGAGGCATATATCTCATCCTTGTGGAGAAGGAAAGTTGGGCAGCTGGCAGCAAAACTCCCGTGGGAGATGACTGAAGGGCATGAGAACAAGGAGTGAACATTGGTGGGTTGTTAAGTATGTTTGCACTGCTCCTTTTGTGAGTTCCTGCAAAGCTGTGTTCACCTTTTAACAGCCTCCTAGAGACTCTTAAAAAGTAATACTTTGCAGAGCAAACTTATGGAAGGAATTGGAGACTGGAGAAGTATAGACCAGGTAAGCAGCTCTGAGCAGAGACCATCAATCAAGGTGCTAGGCATTTTCTCACTGATTTAGACTGGTGTAATAGGCTGAACCTGAGGTGATTGATGTGCTTTTGGGCCAATCGCGCTTTTGTAATTTTGCATATAAAAATCCCGTGCACGTGCGGGAGATCTTTCTTTGTTTCTTGCCTCAAGGGCCGAGGGATGGCCGAAGGCCCTTCCGGGCCGGGCCCTTCTCGACCCCTTGGCGCGGCGGCGCAGGGCCAGCCCTCCCATCCCAGAGAGAGCTGTTCCTGCTCTGCAGGCAGCGTGTAACCGAGGCCATGTGACCGGGATGATCTGAGGCCGCCGAGATCCCGCACGGGACCGGCGGGGCCGGCAGGGCACCTTTGCATCCAGCACAGCTCTCGCCAAAGCCGAAGAAACACCACACACGGCAACCGACAAAGACACCTTTTCTTTCGAGTCAGCGAGGAAGGAAGAGAAAGGTAAAGTCAGATGGGACGAAGCTGAACATGGCGACCCCAAGGTCAGGAACAGAAAGGAAGAGGTGAGACCACATGGGAAGGCAGCTAGATGGCGACGGGAAAAGAGGCCTGTCGCCCTTTTTTGGCGCGGAGCTTAAAAATGCTTCTTGCAAAACCGTAGAAAGGACTTTAACCCATTTGGAAAAACTTGGGGGGATGGGAAATTCTCGTGCAGCCTGTGACTTTAAAGAAAGGCCCATGCTAGGCCATATACAAGTTGTGAGAAGCTGTTAGGGATTCGAAGCAGAAAACCTTTGCTTTCAGGCTGAGAACTCATCCTTAAAAGACTAAAACCCCATTTTCTTCTGTGGCCCATAGCTTGGCAGTGTGGGAAAACTGCAAAAGATTCATTGGAGAGATACCTTTTTTCACTTCAACAGGACCAGGCGGACTGTAAAGTTGTAAAAATTCTATGGCACTGCAGAAAAACCTCTTTTCCTTAAGCATAGAAAGACTCTTGAAGTGCAACTCCGACCAAAAATCCCATGTTCTTGTTTTGTTCTCACTTGTAAAAGGTTTGTGGTAAAGAAGGAGGCATTGGGAAAGAAAAGTGTTAAAGGTTTGCTTTAATTTCTTATAATTTCTTTTTTTTTTCATTCTGTTAGTAATAAACCTTCCTTTATATTGCAGCTGTTTAAGTGTGGACCTTGTTTTGCCCCAAAGTTTCTTTACATTTTCCTCAATAAATCCATATTCCCCTTATGCATATAATTGGATTTTGTGTGTTTGGCGTTTAAACCAGCATCAAACATGACAACTGGCATTTGGTTTTTGCTAGAGGGTGGTCATGACATAAGAAATCCATGGTGTTGGGATATTTCTTCACACATTGATTATGCAAAAGTTAGCACAACTAAAGAAAGAAGCTGAGAGAGAAAACATAATTAATGAATTAAACTAAACATGTCTTATAAGTGAAGTTACTCTTTTCTGAAAACAAAATTAATTAGTTGCCTCTGCACTTGTGACCCAAAGCCTTAGGAAGCTAATCTGGCTTTTCCAGCATGTGCACAAGTGTTGTGCAAGTGTTTGCTCACCTTGGCAAATTGCAAACTACCTTGAATTTTAACTTGAACTCAGAGCAAATTAAGGGAAACCAAGTGCTATTGTGTGGAAAGGCACATGAATTTATAAAGGTCTATGACTTTATAAATCTCTGTAGGCAAGAAGTTTTTTGTTTTCTTTTATATAATTTGAAAATGCTCAAGTGTGAAGGAGAACAAATAGTATTTTGCATAAAGACAATGCAGAAACGAAATTTCTCATATTTTAGTTCTGGATAAGAGATACTTGCTATCATGGTACCAATAGTTCAGCTACTTCCCTGCATCTGGTCACGAACATCTGGCATGTTTTATTGGTGGCATAGAACTGATGGAAGCTGTAAACTGTGATCTCTTTCTGCTGGAAGATCAGATCTACTCTGAGTGTATTTGTTAAATAGAATTTTTTCCAGGTTTATGGATAATAGTGACATTTTGTTTGGACTGCAAGCCTCGGTCCACTGCTGCTCCATGGTCTGCATCCAGTGAGGTGCAAATGCCAGGCAAAGAGCTCCAGTGTTCTACACAGAACACAGGGGGCCATGCTGATAAGTGTGAAGTTTGAATTTAACCTGTGTCCTGGATAATAATTCAATGACCTCCTTTTATCTATTCCTGACTTCCAGCCAGGCTTTCTGCACAAGTGATCCAGAGTGGAAAGGGAGTCATGTTATTGTTCACGCTACTTGACTTTCCAAGGTCATTTATACGTAACCATCTGAGGTAGAACCACAGAGTGGTTGAGGTTGGGAGGGAGCTGAGGGTGTCTGGTCCAGTCTTCTGCTCAAGCAGTGACACCTAAAGCAGTCTGCTCTGGACCATTTGGGTTGTGGATATCTCCAGGCATGGTGATTCCATGCCCTCTCTGGGCAATCTGCCTGGGGTTTTCCTGTGTTTAGATGGAGCTCAAAGTATTTTAGTTTGTGCCCATTGCCTCTTATCCCATCTGATCCCTCTGGACACCTCTGAGAAGCCCTTGGCTCCTTCTTTACTTCTTCCCATCAAGTATTTATTACACATTGATAGGATGCAACCTGAGCCTTCTTCAGACTGGACAATCTCAGCTCTCACATTCTCTCTTCACAGAGCTGTGATTAATGGGTAAAAACTGGTTTTTCAGGGGATTGATTTTCTTTTATTTCCTAATGCTTGTCCTGCTGTCTTTTGTATTAGATGAGATTTTTTTCATAGATTTAGGTCAAATTAAAAACAACGGCTTTGGCTTGAGAGACTGACTGGAAACTATTTTTTAAAACTTCAATACAGTCTACATATATAAAGTAGAGAGGAAGAGCAAGGGAAAATAGGTACTGGCCTTTACCCCCAGCCCTGCTGAAGCTGGGACATATGGCTTTAGCCTAGAAGTCATTTGCCATAGCAAGACCAAGCCAAGAATCAGATGTGGGGCTCAATCCTAAGACTGCTCTGAACATCAGCATTAATCCATCAAACCATGCTCTTGGTGTCTTTGGATGGAAATTAGTGAAAGGGGGAGTTGAAATGAAGAGCACAGTAATAGTGGCTGCATCTCTAGGGACATGAATAAGTGTTTGCTTTTCTTTTTTTTTTTTCCAGAACATCAACCAGAAAGAAATCTCTCAAGATTGAGTCTTTTTCAGTAAAGAAGAGATAAAATGGTGTCAATGTTGCTTAGTCGACAGCTAACCTGTTGCCTGCAGCAAAACTCCAGACTGCTGGTATTTGGTGAGTGTTTCCTTGTATTTTCCTGCTTTGTCTTTGCTGTTTCCTTGTATTTTCCTGCTTCATATTTGCTAAGCGTTTCCTTGTATTTTCCTGCTTTGTCTTTGCTGTTTCCTTGTATTTTCCTGCTTCATATTTGCTAAGCGTTTCCTTGTATTTTCCTGCTTTGTATTTGGTAAGTGTTAACTTTATGCTGGTGGACAGAATTCCAGTTTGAACATTTCTGGGGTTTGTCCTGTCATGTTAAGTCTTTCAAAACTTGAGGAATATGATGTTCTGCATCTTAGATAATGACGCAGTTGTAGTCCAAAGTGGAGCACAACTGTAGTCCAAAGTATATCTGGTTTGATTTTTTTTCTCATTCTGCACACAAGAACGTGTCAAGTTAATAATTTGCCCTGTAAACATGCTAACTGAAGTAAAGCTCTTCAGCCCTTGGAACTCTGCTTTTACTCTCTGGCACTACGTGGTGCAGAGATGAGACAATCATCCATCAAAATGAGCTGGGTTTTCTCTTTGTGCTGTGTAGCACAACCTTGCCTCTTTCCTTGTGAAGAGGTTTTGTGTGACTGGCATGAAGATGTGGCCCTCACTGGAGTTGTGTGTTTCTGCCTCAAGTGAGCTCTAGTGTGAAATAAAAACTTGCCACACAGCATCAAACTACTTTCTCCTAAGTGAATGGCAGGTTTTTGCTTGCCCTGTCTTCAAGTTTAGCATGTGTATGTGTATATGAAACCTGCAGTCTCTGCGAAATAGATATAAAAACTAAATTCCTGTTGGCTGTGTTGGACAAAGCAGTGTGGAGTTTTAAGATCATCCATTCCATGTACTGTTACACTGAGTACAGTATGGCTGAATGGCTTTTTTTGTGACTGAGTAAATCTTAGTGTTTCTCCTGTCCTTCCACCCTCCTCCTGCCGCTGCCAGGATAAACCAAGCATACCCTTCCATTTGCTCAGAAACTTAAACATCACTGACTTCCTTTTAAATAATACACTTTCGGGAGCAACTGACCTTTGACTAAAGAACACCAAGTCTGGTCTTCCAACTATTAGAAAATATTAGGTCAGTGTTTCAGTGCAGGATGCGCTTCTATTTATGGGAGTGACGCGCTGGTTATCCACCCTGGCAGGAGCAGGGATCGTTTGGTCAATCGTGGGCAATGGAAAGTGCTTGCAGCAAGCAGGCCTCGTTAGCTGCCAATCCTTTGAGCTAATCTGTCACCTCAGCATCACTTAATGCTTCCTGTCCCTCCCAGTGTCTTGTACAATTGCTGCTTCCCAAGCACAGAGGTGCAGGAGGGCAGTGGAGGGCAGATGCACAAAGTCCTCTTCCTTTCTTGCCGTCAATGAGGGAATGTAGATCCTCATAAGAAAGGAAAGCAGCTCTGGACTCCATTAATCCCTCCTTGCTTCCAGGAAACTTCCAAGCTTGCTAAAATACTGAAGGAAATAATAGAGGGCCTTGGCTGCAGGTTGTATAAGAGACCTGTGGCCTTTGAGTCTGAACGCTTTCTGTGACTGAGCAGAGATCAGGAAAGATGGAGCAAGAGGAGAGCCCCTCACCAGAGGAACTGTGTCCTGTGACACTGCTGGCTCACAGAATAGGCAGGAGGCTCTGATGGCTGTTGCCAAAGCTGGAGCTCCGGGCCATTTTCCTGAGTCCCAGCTCAGGTTGCAGTGCTGCTGGGCTCTGTGGCTTTTAGGGAAGTGCTGAGGGTGACTTCCAGGAGCTCCACAGTGCTCCCCTCCAAGGTATTTCTGAGCACTCAAGTTTAGAGCTTTACAGACTAAAAAAGAGACTTGTATATTCCTCCCACAGAAATCCTGTGGTGCTGTCTAGGTTTGAAAGACAGGTGTCTTCTAAGGAAGGCAGGAGCCTCCCTTGGAATGGAGAATGTAACCCCCTTCCCTCCAAATCACTATAATTTTGAAATTAAGGGGCTTTCAGGCAACAACATGAGGAATAGGAATAACAGTTCTTTACTTATATATGTAGATAGATAGATAGATAGATAGATAGATATAGCAAGGCAAACAAAACAACAATAACTATGGCAGTAACAACAAACAGAACCAGAACCCAGTGCAGCCTTCTCGGCTGTCGGGCCCTTTCCCCTTTGGTGCAGTTCCGGTCACGGCCGGCAGGGGCGCTGGCGGCTCCCGGTGAGCAGGGCGGGTGCGATGGTTCCCCCGCGGCTGCAGGGGGCGCTCCGGAGCGAGCTCGGGGAGCACGCGGCAATGGCGGACGTGCCCGAGCCGGGAAAGGATGGGAGAAAGGCTTCACAAACCCCTGGGCAGCCGATCC